>JAGSMP010000090.1:4305000-4418606 GCA_029286625.1 Parnassius orleans | reverse complement strand
AAATTTAAATAATATTTTTATTCGAATGTTTTTCATAATTAGATAGATAGATAGAAAATTTTTATTACACTCAAACAAACAAACATTTGGTACAAAGGCGAACTTAATGCCGAGAAGGCATTCTCTGCCAGCTAACCTTGGTAGTGTGGTGAGGATATGAGTATGAAAAACTAATTTATTTTCACATATTATTTAAAAAATATAATATAATATAAATATGTTACTTTATACGTATATACACTTATACACACATATACATACATATATACAAATGTATATATACATGTTAGTTATAATGAGACCTTACCTCCGAACAGTGGCGGGTTATCCTTAAGGCAAACTAGGCACGTGCCTAGGGGCGCAAGGTTAAAAATACGCGCGCTGAAGTTTTTAAACGAAAAAAAATTGTCGAATTTGATTACTCCTAAATCGCTCTTACTTTCTCATCACATTTTTTATTTATCCTCCTGTTAATGGTAGTCGTATCCTAATTATTTTGCAATTATTAAACTATATTATAAATTATAATATAGTTTATTTGCAAAACGAGTATATTTAATTTATAATAGATATAATATGGCCCCTAAACGGGCTCCGATGAGGTGCTAGGCTAGACTAGAGCGCAGTCGACATTTAATCCGCCTCTGTCTTCGGACTTGATAGAGTGACCTGAAAGTGTACTTCGATGAATGCTACTGGAACTTCTCGAAGAGTAGAACTAGGTGTGCCGAGTTTGGCCTCGTTTTGTTAGTTATGGTGAGACCTTACCTCCGGACTTGATAGAGTAATCTGAAGGTGTAGTTCGATGACTGCTACTGAAACTCTTCGACGAGTAGTAACAGGTGTGCCGATTTTGGGCTCGTTTTGTTAGTTATGATGAGACCTTACCTCCGGACTTGACGGAGTGACTTGAAGGTATACTTCGGTGACTGCTACTGGAACTCTTTGACAAATAGAACTACAATTTTTTTTAAAAAATATTTCACTATCATATGAGCATTATGATTTGTGCACTTTTAGATTTTCCAAACTTTTTTTTATTGAAGTTTGATTTAAAATTATCGGAAAATTGGAAGTATACAGTAATAAGGTTATTAGTCAAACTTGTGTGTATTTAAACTACTTTAAAAAATTTAGGTATAATCATGTTATACTTAATTTTTTTAATGCGCTTAAAGCTATTGGATTTACCAATAGTTTTTTTTAAATTAACTATTAATGTTTAAAAGGAAAAAATATTATAAATGAAATTTCTCGTTACTGATTAAATGGTTAATTTAGTTATTAACCTGTATTCGCAAATAAAGAACTGATTGATTGATTGTCTCCAGTTCTCGTTTCTCACTATACGAACCGCAGCAGCACTGTGCTATTATTCACACTGATATTTTGTGCGAAGACCTACTCTTTTCTACTTTCTCTCTTTTATTCTATACTACTAACTCTTTTAAATATTATTAAAATAACTTCAAATATTTATTAAAATATCGTGGTAGAGCCATGCTGAAGCTATGTTATTATGGTTGTACAAAAGGAAGATGCTGCTGCTCATTTCCTGTATCAGATTCTTCCTGGCGCCTCTTCCAACACCCACGGGATTATAATATGTGTATTCTTGTAAGAATACACATATTAAAATCCAGGCGGTGTACCACCACCACATGTTTAAGAGGGTCAGCACACCTCGAGGAACCAGTCAAATACGAGAGTAAAATAAGTTAGCTCCTCTCAGCACGTTCCCAGCGAGAAACTCTGCACTTATGAAACTAAATCTACAACTAAATAAAAATTAATTTAACATTGCTATGTTAATGTTAACTATGCAATTATAGACTGTTACAGATTTAAGTCTATCTGATATAAACGAAATTTCATATGCGATTGTTTTAAAAAATTAGTTTGTTCATTTAAAAATTTCCATTAACAAATAACAATTTACATTAATAAAGTACAATTTTGTAACAATTTCCTCTAAATAAGTAACGATCGGAAAGTAATACAAATAATAAACTTTCTTTAGTTATATAATTAAAGTAAGAATTTCGATGCAATATAAAAGTATCATTTGAAATTCAGTCAGTTTTTATATTCGGAACTGGACGATTTATAAAAAAATTCTACACTCGTTGTAAAAAAAATAGACTATTATTAATTAAACGAAAAAAAATCACATTAATTTGTATTTAAAAAGACGGTGCTATTATTACCAGTTCTTAAAAATAAAAAATAAATTTTTGACGCGATTGATACATTATGTATAAGAACCACTAGATCATTAGGCTAATCACAGGTTTCTTATAATCCAGAGCATAGCTATTAAATTTAAATATTAATAACGTAAGGAGTTTCGTGGTAGCTCAAGTGCCTGAATAGCACGCAAAGAACCTAAGTTCAATCCTAACTGAACCAACTAAATTGTTAATAGCATTTTTAAAATTTGTTTGATCACGTATTTGGTGGTGTTAAAAAAAATACTGTGAGTAAACCTAAATTTTAAAAATTGAAAGTAAATAAATGATTTTGTCAACACGCAGTAGGGCTGTGCGATAAATTCTGCCCCGTTCCTTAAAACAAACCTTCAAAGAACTAGAGGAAGATGCTTGAGCCCAGGACGTATAAACAGGCTGTCAAGTTACTTTATAATTGAAGTTGAACATCTTTCATTTTCCCTGGTAATAGATAGGCATTATTTAAAAAAACCTTTACCGTTACAGCCTGTGGATATTCTTACACCGTCAGTGAAAAAAAGAAACTTAAATCTTTGATTTGATTGTTATTCTAGCTATACATCACAACGTTTTTACGATTAATAAAATTTAAAAAATACATTATAAAGTTTAATTCCTATATGAGTTATTCCGCCTATGAGTCATATAAAAATCAGCAGTAGTTATGAAAATACATCTATTGTATTACATTTGCACAGCGCCATCTATCGATGATGCTGGTAAACTATTGTACTTTTGCTAACTGTAATGGTATTAAGTTAATATTTGTGATTATTTGTAATTCTTTTTTCGAATAAGGTGTTATATATACATCGATCACTAATAAAAAACTAGATACACAATCCCATGCAAAAGTTCTCTAAAAACTGTATATTAATCATAACTTTTAAAAGAATGAAACGATTATAAAACATAGACTTAATGTAACTCGAAGATACGCTTTGTGGGTTTCTTAACGATTCTTTTAAAAATTATTATTACTTTATACATTATACGTTCATAAACAATCAGACAGACAGAAAATTCTACAAATGATAGAAATGTATTTAGTCACTGATTTTTAATCTCTCTCTATCATTTTGTCACAAATATATTAAATGTACAGACATCTGCAATTTACAATTTTATTATGTGTATAGATTGTCACATTTTAAATCAAATAATGGTTTCTTCCCAATGAAATAGACCCCTTCTCCGTTTTCCCAAACTTAAATTTAAAAAAATGAAACATTTTATTTTATAAGTTTTATTTTTAAATTTTAACGTGCGTAACATAGGTGCAAACATGAATATATTTGTCATATCGGCACCTTAAATGTGGGCGCCGCCTATTACATCGACGGCTGATAGGCTGGTGTAATTGATTTAATAATGTTTTAAGTTTTAACTACATAGCTACATACCAGCTTAATAGTTAATTTAAAATAAGAGACATTATTTACCTTTCAATGCTCAGCCCTATTTCTTTAACCGAATCTGACACCTTCATAGTTACATATTTTACCACTTCTTTTAATTTAAGTTTACCAGAACGATTTTATATAGGGTTGCCACCCGTGCAATAATATACAGTATGGTACTATATTTCAGCCAATTGTACTATATATTATAGAAAAATAATATAGTACTAAAAATACTACATTCTTATCCCTTTCTTCTTAGCAGAGCGGGATAGTATTTCATGGCGGCACACCGCACCGCCTGCAACTTAACAAGGCGCAGTTTCGACCTCACATGGAATACTGTTCCCATCTCCTGTTCGGGGCTCCCCAGAGCCAGCTCCTTCCATTTGATCGCATCCAGCGCAGACCGGTTCGAATCGTCGGCGACCGAGTTCTTTCCGATCGGCTGGACTCACTGGCACTACGAAGAGATGTTGCATCTATTTGCGTTTTTTATCGCATCATCCACGGGGAGTGCTCTGAGGAATTGTTCGAACAAATTCCAGCCTCTCAATTTCACCATCGCACATCGCGACAAAACTCGCGATACCATCCATACCATCTGGATGATTGGCGGTCCACCACTGTGCGATTTACAAGAAGTTAAGTTTTCGAGAATAGATGTAGATATGTACGGGCCACAGCATCCACTTACTATTAGGTGGACTGTGTGCTCGCTTGACACATTTATTTTATAAAAAAAATAAGGTCGTTGAAATCTTAATGTTGAGATTCCTTTTTTCTATAATCTGAGTGTTAAAGTATAATCGCATTCGTGCGTTCACGCGCATCCACGCGCGTTCTTCTAGTTTACAAACCCAACTGTCGCGCTTTTTCATATTAAATGTGACTGAAAGTCTGGAACAAGAAAAATTTACGAAAAAAAATCCGTCATGAATGTAAAATGGAAAGAAGAAATAAATAAAGCATGTAATTAATTTAATCAAAAATGTATTCTTAGTTATGAATCTTAATGGCTCAGATTCCTATAAGTGATTATCATTGATACCTAAAGGTAATTTTTATTTTGTTAAAAGCCACTGCGCCACGGAGCCGTTGCTAATAGATAATTGATGCTCAAAGCGAAGAGCAATAACAAATTTATATGGAAATATACATAAAGATTAAAAATAAATGTGTACTATTTTTTTCCTGAATTTCCAAAATACTATATTTGTTCAAAAAAAAGGTGGCAACCCTAATTTTATATGATAGCAACTCAATATAATAAAAAACTGCGGTTACCATTCCGCTTGCCAAGCGTGGCAACTATGGCAAATACCCTATGAAGTAATCTATGAGGGAGGCATATGTTCAATAGTGGACATTTACAGGCTGTAATGGAATGGACTACGATTTTCTACTTTATCGTGTAAGCGTACTTATCGTGTAGTGTACTTATATAAATTACACATGGACCAACATTCAGTCCGGAAATAATTATTTTTAGGCAATACAAACAGTTGTTCCGTGCGGGATTCCAACCCAAAACTTTGTAATTAATTTCGCAGACTCTTAATGTACCCTTAACGCTTACTAGTCAAATATATCTTTGTAAATTTGTTAATTTCGTATTTAATATGACTTTAAATTATTTAAACCAAACAAAATTAATAATAGCACAAAAATTCAAAAACTATTCTCATTAAAAGAGATCACCTGATTTCGTAAAGGAAACGCTTTAAAATCCAAACGCTTTCAAAGCTTTTAAATCTGGATTTAATTGCGTCAATAGAACACTTTTCAAATTAACGAGCTTTCGATAGTTCTTCAGCAGAAGCTTTGATGGATTAATGAGAAATGTTAAACGAATTTGAAATTGCAGTGATTTTAATTGAAGTGAACGTTCTTTATCGACGTAGTGGAGAAATTTTGTATAATATTAAAAAAAACATCACGTTTTTGTAACGTTTCACCGCCGGGGCTGCATGAGTAATAAAACAAAAGAAGAATTATATGTCATAACAACCCAAAATTATAAAAAAATACTGCGGCTGCTAAGCCACAGTTGCCACGCTGGGCAAGTCTTTGGCGAAGGCCTATGTTCAACAGTGGTTTTATAGCCTGTAAGGGATGGAATGGAACGTCGCCTCAAATGAACTATCGAATCGATTTTCATTCTTATTTAATTCATTGCTGGTTTGGTTTCAATATACATCCTTTATTTAAAACTCCCACATCACCAAATATGCATCATTGACCGCAACGCTGATTTTGCGTTACATTTATATCTAAACTACCTATGATATTTTATAATAAATACAGCTAGAAATTATTTTATGTCAATAAAAACAATAAAAAATCGAAATCTTCAAAGTACCTATGCTTACGTGGTAGAGCCACCCTGCAGCTATATTGTCACAGTTTAAAGAAGTTCTTTAAGCTGTGATATTGTAGTTGTAGCATGAATGGGTCGGCTCGACCGGGGTAGAACCACGCTCTCACAGAATACCAGCGTGAAATAGCAGCCTAATGCTGCTATTTCGTATGGTGAGTGTACAGAACCAGATACCCATTTTACTGGAAACGAGGCATTGCATCTCAGTCCTCAGGGGCGACAACGCATCTGCATTTTCAATCTTAATTGAGGATAAATGTAGACGTCTCTGAGCCACTGCATCCACTTACCATCAGGTGGACTGTGTGCTCGTTTGTCACCTTATTCTATAAAAAATTGCTTCTATGTTTGCACTATACCTGAAACGGCCAAAGGTAAGATATGGTTTGTAGAAATCAAAAATATAATGTATCATAAGCGTATCTATTCTTTTAATTATTAAATAATTAATAACCTATCAAGATCGACACAAATTATATTATAAGTTATTAAATTATACTCATTATTTTTTATTTCTTAAAATTTAATAGACAAACTTGCATACAGTCTACCTGATAGTAAGTAGCTGTCACAACACATAGCACTAAAGAGTTCTTTCTGATCGGCTCGATTCACTGACGCTGCGAAGGGATGTGGCATCCCTTTGTATTTTCTATCGCATCTACCACGGGGAGTGGGAGAGGAATTGTTCGGATTATTTCCAGCCGCTAAATTTCACGAACGCACATCGCGACAAAACTCACGATACTATCCACACCATCCGGTTGCTTGGCGCTTCACCACTGTGCCTTTTACTAGGAGATTTCTTCCTCGCACAACTTCTTTGTGGAATCGTGCTTGTTTGTCACCCTATCCTATAAGATTTTTTTTTATGTTATTTATATTAGTGTATAATATTTGAAATATTTATTAACCTAGTAAAGCATTGCTTGCAATCATTCAATTCTTCTTTGTAGAACTAAATTCAACTCAAATTTTACTATCTCTTTAACTTTCCTTTAGAGAAAACACTGCAAAACTGTTTTTTTTTTTGCATTAATGGGTCGTTGCTTCCAATAAAGACAGGCAAGTTCTTGATTGAAATATTTTAAAGTTATTCCTAAATTCGTTATTTCAGAAGAAAAATATTTTTTTGATGATAATTGCATTTAATTATTTTTCTTAAGTTAACAATCGGTTTGACGAATCAAACCAAAATTCGGTCGTCTTCAATAAGCGATAATTTTTGCTGAGAATTAACCAATTCCATTCATTGCAGCCTATCAAAATCCACTGCTGAACATAGGCCTCCCCACAGATTGCCTCATAAAGGGGATATTTGCCGTAGTTACAGCAAATTTTTCTCGTTATTATCATACGTACGAGTACATGCTCGTCAGTCAAGGGTACTCTTAATTTGACCCACCTTTATCGCCAATTTGGTCGATAAACTTCCGTCTAGAACGTCCCTTGTAGTAGAGTCGCCACTAACTTTTGCTGCATTCATTGTTATGTTACCATTTCCTCACTAATTATTTCTCTTTTTTCTTAATCAGCACGTAAGAATCTGCTAGACATGACGCATTGTGGGAAGGATATGTCGTAATATGGCGATCTCTTGTCAGGCGAATTGGCAATTAAAGAAATATCGGAATAAATCAATTGTTATCCTATAATCCAAATATTCAGCTCTACAAAATCTTCGTTTATTTACAAAAAGCTTACCCATCTACTGCATTGCTGTAGATCGTAGATCGTTTTGGCAAATTCGCAACCGATTAGGCCTGTTGCCAAAGTGATTTCAATTTGCGAATTGATCCAATGAATTAAAAAATAGAATGTAAATAAAAACACTGAGTTATCAGTGAAAAAAGCGCCTAGAAGAAACTCTACAAACATCTTTAATTTATTTGATTTAAAGAAATATAGGAGTAGGAGTCTATGAGGAATTAAAACAACCTCTATGATTTAAGTACTAAGGGCTACTATGAATAAATCTGCATTCTTATCTGAGGAAGAAATTCATTCACAAAGAGTCGTCGTCGTCGTCGCTATATGGCTGACTTAAGCTTACAGATTGGTGAAGTTATTTGTACCTAAAATTCATAAGGAAATCCTCAGTATCAGGTCAAAACTGGTTAATCTTCTAGCAATTAAACGATCAGCTTTTTTTAATTTACGGCATAAAAATGAGAACAGAGAGTGTATGCAGGTCACGTTTAAAATAGGTTTCAGCTATTTGAGTCACTAAACTAATCTTCATTGCTAAAAGTGTTTAAAAAGAAGCTTAAAAATTATTTCAAAACATTTGTCTCATCACCACATTTGATATGAAAAGTAGAAATAAAATATTGTGCACTTTAAGTATGGGGTAAGTATATTATAAAATAAGACCTAGATCGAAATAATCTGTCGCTAAATTTTATTCTCATTACTGGTTATAACACACGATATCATACACGATATCCAGAACGAAATAATAGCTCCTTATATGGCCCTAAAAAGTATAACTACTTACATACTCTTGTATGTATTTATAAGTAAAGCTCTCCACTTCATAGTTACTGAATTTTGCGGAGAGTTCAATTGTGCGAAGCAAGTCATCGACGCGAGAGATATTAACGCTTCACGCGGTGGACCGTGATGCTTCATAGATTTCAGCATAGGTAGACAGTCTGTTTAAAAAATATAACAGTATAAAACATAACTTAAATCACGATTTTCTTTCTCACTTGAAATACCGTTACGGTTTATCAAAAGTCCACTGCTGTACATAAGCCGCCCTCATAGTTTGCTTTACAGGGGGAAATTTGCCAAAGTTGCCACGCTCGGCAGACGAGTTGGGATCCTCTGTTTAAAAAAACTGCGGTAGATGCTGCTGCCCATCGCCTCGTTTATTTCCCTCTGTCACCTCTTAAGACACTCACGGTACGATATGAGGTAGTGGATATATTCTTACACCATTATTGCACGGCCCTTCTTACCCGAGTAGTCAAACTGATAGTGTTATCATATTGAGCCCTTGACACCTGTGTATTCAAGTTTAATTTTAATTCACTGACACATATTATTTCCAACACCACATTGTATTTAAAGGAATGTAACCTTTCATCTTAAAGTTAACCTATAATCATAAAGCTAAAGAACTTGAATGGGTGACTACGACTTCAATAAGTTAATCTTCTAGGAACATCAGTTTATGCATTATCAACACATAATATTTTTACTTAATGTCTCTCCATAGCTGAGTCAACAAAAGTCAGTTCTATTCCTTTATTTAGTCTTTAGCAAATCGAGCGAACAGAAAGGATATTATGGCGGCGATGATTATAACTTAGTGGAGCGGAAGTAGCAACATTGTACCCTTTGCCCAAAAGAAAATAATATTCATCATCCACAGCTGTTGGTAACTGGCAGCCGCTGCTTTCAGTCTCTATTTTTTTAGTCACTCTATTAGTACTTCTTATTACTTTTTGACACAATCTTTTTAAGTAATATGCATAACAGATTAGGTTCTTACGTCTGTCACCAAAAAGAGTAGGCAGAGCAGAGATTATGTCCTTCCATTTGGCACGGTACAACCTTGTCGTTTACACCAGGCGTAAAATAATGAGATTGGTGATGGGAAGCATCATCACATGCGCGAGACGTTTAGTACTGCGATCGTCAATCCACCTACCAAGCGTGACAATTAATGTGTTTACGCTGAGGCAAAAACCTGTTTCGGTGCTGGGTGAGGTGGAGGTGGTGTGCCTATATACTGAACCGCCGCGCACCGAGAGAGTAGAACGTGACCAACCGTTGATGGAAACATTAGTATACATTAAATAATAAAATTGTAAAAGTTAAAATATAAGTACTATTTTCAAGAAGTATCTCTTATTTAATTACCTTACGGGCTGTACTTAAATAACCGCCCAGACATAAGGTATATCCTCTTTGCGACGGGAAAACCCAAGTTCAGCAGTGAACTTTCAAAGATTGCTGATGATGAAAAATAATATCCGCAATCAATTTTTTTATATTATTATTTAATGTAAGAATTCCAACAAAAACAAACACATTATATTTTGAAATGATTTTTATTTCTTTCATCATAAACGTCATCGCCTTCAACACCTTGGCTTCATCAACGACACAGTCAACCCCATTTTCATTTCGAAAGTATTTGAAAGTCGTTGTCGTATTCAAAAGGACCAGGAAGACATCAAATAAAGATAGAATTAGAAGCAACAGTAGTATGATAAATTGTTACGAACCACAAAGCGGAACAAGTTCTAAACTTTCATTGTACATTAGGTTAGGGTTAGGGATAGTTAGAGCATCAGTAATTCATTCTTGGGGCGATGTATACGCTTTTACAACAAAATCCCAGAAAATATGCAAAATTTGACCTGCTCAAAGTTCAAAAACTTTATTAAACAAAGTTTGTATAAAAAGGTTTATTATAATATTAAGGAATTTATGGATGATAATAACCCCTGGGAATGAGGTGATCGCTACCAGGCTATTTCTAATTTGTTTTGTGTTGTTAATTGTGTAACATAGATGATTGTAAGCTGTTATTTTAAAAAAATCCTGCTGGGTTTCTTACTGGTTCTTCGCAGGACAGAGGTTTTTTCGAAACAGTGGTAATTAAACAAAAGAGTGACTTTCAATAAGTATTATTTATAATTTATATTGAATAAAAAAGTTTCTGTTTCTGTTTCTATCTCTGACCCTAGTTAATGAGGTGTTCGACGTCTCAATGTCATAGTTAACCACGGCTACCTAATTAATTATAGGATCCCAAGCAGATGGTAGCACCCAGCCATCTTCTCTATTGAAATTAGGATGTTTTTTTTTATTTCAATAGCCTCCCGAATCACCCTTGGAAAGAATCGGTATTCTTTAGCGAGGATTTCTGATCTATCAAATCTGATGTAGTGACGGGGGCGATCCTGTACGTGTTCACAGACTGCAGACTTCCCGGGGCGTCGATTCTTCAAACAGCTATATGTTCTTTAACGCGGGTTTGGTTTCTTAGTTTGTCCTATGTAAGACACTCCTGCATCTTGCAGAGGATATTACACTTGACTGATGGTAAAAACTGACGAACCTACTTCTGCGGCTTGAAGTATGTTTTAATGGAAGCACGCTTTAAGATGTAGCCAATCTTGTCAGTGACACCTCTGGCATATAGCAGTACTGCATGCATACGCTCGACTGTTTTACTTCGACTCGCTTGTTGTCGTGCAAAACTTGCTTGACGTGTTGGACTTCGGTGGTCAGGTGTTTACTGTCACAGATCCCTCGTGCTCTTTGTAACAAAGATTTTTCCCACTGAAGCTAATTGTGAAGGATGGTGGTGAGAATCACTGTTGATGGAACTTTGCATTATTGTAGATTATGTACCAGCATAAGACATAGGCTACACCTTTGGAAAAAAAATTTAGTCTATCCCTTAATAATAATATTAGTAGGATGATAAATGAAATTTATATTAATTACATATTAACAACATATTACAAATTTATATGGGACCACACGAAAAGCACCAGCTTTCAAATAAAAAAAAGAATCATCGAAATCGGTTCACCCAGAAAAAAGTTATGAGATAAAAAAACATACAGTCGAATTGAGTACCTCCTCCTTTTTGAAGTCGGTAGAAAAATTCAGCTAAATTTCGATAGTTTCGAACCGGTACCCTAAAGTCAATCGAACGATTCGAAATCGAAAGTGGAAACTTTTCACTACAATTTTACGACTTTATTAAATAGAAATAGGTCTTTTTTATATAATAATGGATAGTAATTTTATTATTATGTATATTTTACGATTGTTTCGGAAAATACGTTTCTATCTTGGGAAAAACCAAGAAGAAACCTAACTCAAAATAATAAACTGCGTTTGCAAACCCACCTGTCAAGCGTGGCAACTATGGCATATATCCCCATCTGAGGCAAACTATGGGGGAAGCATATGTTTAGCAGTGGAGTTTTGAAAGGCTGTATTGAATGAATGAATGGATAACACATTTTGTTTTCAATTAAAACTTTATACTTGGGTCTGCCTCTGAATTTTCGGCAGTGGACAAAAAGCAGCATTTATCTAGTATCTTTGGTTTTCATTACCTTCACAAAACACGTAAATTCTAGGTCAAATATTCGATAAACAAAATACTTAAAGAAAAATCTCCACCGCTTCATTGTCGACTTACCATGCATTCGAACCAAATGGTTTGCTTCATCCTTCGTAATGCGTACATCATAAGCATGGAATCATTTACCAGCATATGTCTTTCCATCCAATTACAACGTGGATGTCTTCAAGGCAAGAGTAAATTGGCTTATGTTTAACTAAGTCAGTGAAATTTAACATCTTCGGCTGCATCACCACTTACCATCAGGTGGTATAGTAGTCCAGCACTGACTTCATAAAAAAAAAAAATAAACGGTGTCAAGATAAATCTATCATATCATAATTAATTCACTGAAAGTATACCAGACAGTAAAAAAGTATATTTTGTACAGGAGCTTTCTGTGAAGTTAATGAATCACATATCTAAAAGAAACACCTGTGAAAAAGTCAGAGAGTGAGACAGATCTAATAAATGGAAGGCTCGTTTTTTGGTCCAATTTACAAACAATGAGATGTAACTTACTTTATTATGTGTTACTTCTGAAAGCGAAAAGAACATATAACGTCGTAACATAAGCGGGGTAAGCCAAGTTGTATTTTTCCTATCGTTAACGCTAATAACATTAACGTTCAATTACAATAGAAAACGTTTATCGTAGCTACATCTATCTACTTTGTCCTCAGAAATCTACATGTGGAAAGCTAGTGAACTAACATACAGATTTTACCTAGTTTAGACACCAGGTTTTCACCTATCAATAGTATTGTTCAAGTGTAAGCATATGCTTAAAATATATATTTTTGCTTGCTTATTACTCATTGTTGCTCTCTTTAAATTGTAGATTGTTGATGGAATGACATTTAAAAAAAATAGATAACGATAAGTCACGTAACTACGTCATTACCATTCACCTAATATATAAAGAATAATATTTGTTTGTACGTATTTTATGCGCTGCCATACCATTCATAAGATTGCGGTAAAGCTTTTTCAACTTATTGCTTGCACTTGCGCGAATGTTACAGGCATAGTACAATTAACTTACAGTAGGTGACGCGCGTATCGTACAGACGAATTTGAAAGTTCTATAATCATTCAATTTCAATGAATGTATTATCATTTCTTATTAAACAAAATAACTCTTCCAAATTTAAAACGATATTTCCACAATTATTTCGTCTGCGACAGCAACGCGGCGGGTACCAGCTAGATTTATATATTTATTGATTACACGTATTTATTCTCATTCATAGTTTCCTAATAGCATTAATTTTAGAAAGTCAACTAGGTTAATCCCATAGTACAAGAATTATATTTAACATGGTATAACCACGCTCCATACACGCACCATAATATATTACATATTAGCGATCCGCCCCGGCTTCGCACGGGTGATTTCTAGATCTCGACAACAGTGCCATCTACCGGGTCCAATTGTAATATCCAAGTCCAGGGACCCACTTAAACACACAAAAAAATTCATTAAAATCGGTCGAGGTCAGTTTCGAGTTTGGCGAGACTAACGGACAGCAATTGATTTTATACAGGGTTATTTTTCAGAGAGTAGCCAAATATTAAGCTTAAGTTCAAATATATATATAATGATATACCGTTGTTGCAGTTTTGATATTATCCCAAATTGATGTGATTACGCATGTGTGCGTGTGCAGTAAAATCAGTTAAAATAATGCATTACCCCGCATTTTGAATTTAAAAGATAGAAAATAGAGAATGTTTGAGATTTTTTCACCATTTGCCTATATTACTTATTCTGGACCTTCTCTGCAAATTTGGCCGGTTATTGCAAAATAACCCTGTTTAAAGAGAATATAGTTGCAGTACGAATGGATCGGCTCGACGGGGGAAGTACCACGCTCGTACAGAATGCAGCGTAATATAGCAACATAATACTGTTGTATTCCGTACGAGTGTCTTCTTTGATCTTGTTGAGAAAGCGCTCCATCTTAATCCTTAGGGTTTATAACGCATTTGCATTTGGTGGTTGATAGAAAACATATAGATGCCTGAAATACAATTGGAACATCGGCCTACCAATTAATGGCTATCAACATAACTCTGAAACACCTAAAAAGTATTGAGATTGTGCACCCATAACCAATTCTCCTTGCCCTAAATCTATGTAAGATACATATAGTATTATTAGTAGTATAGTTTTTAATATAATAGATCTTCAAATCCTTCCCAATCGATCTACTGTGGGAAACAAATTCTAGTTTATTAATTATATATATTATTATTTATTAAAACTGATTTTAGTTTTAATAAATAATAATTTAAAAATTTAATTTAAATTAGATAGTAATTTTAGCAAGCAACTATCATCAGTTAGCAGAAGAATTAGCAGAAGTGAACGGAAGAGTCGGCAAGGGACGCCCTAGACGAAGGTTTATCGACCAAATTGGCGATATATTGAAAATGGACCAGATTAGGAGTACCCTTAACCGACGAGCGTGTATGCGTAGATATATGGATGTAAAGGAGGCGAGAGAGGTGTGTCAGGATCGTGCCAAATGGAAGTCCGTAGTCTCTGCCTACCCCTCTGGGTGACAGGCGTGAGTGTTTATGTTTATATTTAAATTATTGATTTTTGTGTGCGTAGTTGTCTCGAACGTGTCTTGTCTTTGAAAGTTTTTCGAGTATCATTTTGCAGCGCATAACGCATTTATACTTTTTATATATTACTAAAGATCCGCAACGGCTTCGTACGGGTGATTTCTGGACCTCGACAGCGCCACCCACCGGTGCCAGATGTGATGTGACCATCTAGGGACCTATTCAAACACACACAAAAAATTTCATCAAAATCGGTCAAGTTTGAATTTTAGCGAGACTAACGGACAGCAATTGATTATTATATATATAGAGATAATATTATTGGTAATTGAAACATTATGGTATAATGTTCGAAAATGATGAACGCTACCTCTTATGACTTACGTAGAACTCAGATCAAAGCAGTATAATCAAGCGAAACGCGTCTCATTCATTCTCAAATAGAATACGTGAAATAAGTGTAAATAAGGCGAGGGAAAGAAGCTAACCACTCACATTGCTGAATGAAAGTAATATAATTTGACAGTATTTTAATATTTTTCTTATTTTATTCAACAAAAAAGGGTTGCCAGAGTCAAAAATATAAAGTCAAATTCGGCATTACTTATCTATATTGACATCATCATCGTTACAGTTTACTAATTTAGTTTATCTTCGCAAGTGTAACATAGTTCTCCTCCAAGCCACATAACACGGTCTTGAGCCACCTGCATCTATCGTCTTTTAGTATGTCAAACCAGGGCATCAACGCGACCGATCGAGTGAGTTCAGGCACAGGACCAACGGCTTTACGTACTTTCCGAAGAACGGGGGTTAAATAACGCCAACTTCCTGACTCCGGAACTTTTGACTCCTGCTACTGAGAATTTCATGACAGATAAATCTAATTACTGATTTTGGCCCGATCCAGGATTCGTACCCGGGACCACATGATCAGGAGTCACGCTTACAACCACTAGACCATAACGAGGCAGTGAATTTGTGATATACGCCTGAGATTACTAACTTATACTATGTTGTGGTTTTTTGCTATTAATTTTTTTAAAGGCAGACTTTATCTTATCCCTCAAACAGACAATTGCTATATCAACCTCTTCCGCAATAGTAAGGAGGGATGTGCTTCATCTGTCTGTGTGTGTTTAATTGTGCTTTGAGCCATAGTCGATCAGACTAACTTTGTTGACATCCATATAGTAATCATTTTGTAATACATTGCGTATTTTTATAGCTTTTCTAAAAGAGCTAACACGGTTCATATAATCTACGACGCAATGTAATACAAAGTGACAATTCTGGTGACAATAAGTGGATTAGCCTCTGTGTGTGTGTGCAACGCAAGTTCGACAAACAGTTTGTTATTTCAATTTTAAATGCTGTTTTAAATAAAGGAAAACATTGCGAGAAATTATACAAATTTTGAAAATTAAAATAAATAATGGGCAAAACATCCCACACACATATCAGTAGCGCGGTCGAGTCATTCTCTCTCAATAATTAAAAGGCCGGTGTATATAGGCGGTTACTTAATTTTACTTTA
The DNA here is from genome assembly GCA_029286625.1 of Parnassius orleans. Lineage (NCBI taxonomy): Eukaryota > Metazoa > Arthropoda > Insecta > Lepidoptera > Papilionidae > Parnassius > Parnassius orleans. Next base: position 4,402,387 of record JAGSMP010000090.1, on the reverse strand, counting down.
TCTTCTCGTAAGTGTCCACTGCTGGACATGGGCCTCTTCCATTGTAGGGAGGATTCGCCTATCGTCACGCTCGGCAGACAGATTGATGGCGTCGTCTCGAACATTCGACGCTAGTGCTCGTCGCCGGTCTGGGAATTTTATATATAACGTAAACTAGATGGTTGTATCTCCAAATCAACTAAATCAACTGTTATAAGCCAATGCTTCACTACTAATGGTAAGTCGTAGGTGATGATGAAGCCGAAGATAGCAAAATGCTTAAAGTGCTGACTTAACAGAAACAGAAACAGAAACTTTTTATTCAATATAGATTATAAATAATACTTATTGAAAGTCACTCTTTTGTTTAATTACCAATTGTTCTGAAAAAAACCTCTGTCTTGGGAAGAACCAGCAGGAAAGCCTGCAGGACAAATTCTTAAAAAAAAAGTTTAAAATCATATATGTTACACAATTAACCACACAAAACAAATTAGAAATAGCTTGTTAGCGATCACCTCATTCCCAGGGGCTATTATCATCAATAAATTCCTTAATATAACCCTTGTTATACAAACTTAATTTAATCTTTTCCTTAACAAAAGTCTATTCAATTTTTTCTTTATTTCCCATAGCCGCCTTCACTTACCCAGGGGACGCAATTCCGTTACGTTACAACCTATTTAAGTCCACTACTGAATATAAGCCTCCCCCAAAGATTGCCATAGTTGCCACGCTTGTCAAGCGGGTTACCAACCGCAGTTTTTTATTTTAGTCATTATTAGGAAGCCGCTGCTACCCATCTCCTGATTTGCATCCCTATTATTTGTATGGCCTACAAATATTTGTTCCGAATGTGGCCGTTTTTCCATGTGTAATTTATGTTTGTAAACTGCCTCCACAGTACAGGAAAAATCCTAGGGTAATGTTAGAAAGAAAAAATAAATTAGATAAAATAAAAAAGCAATTTAACGATCTAAATGTTAATGTTATGTATCTGTAAAGGTTGAGAATTTTTTGCGTATCATTTTATGATATTTGGCCCTCGTATTATCTGTATTATAAGAACAGAGATAAGAGGGTTATAGTGTACCGACCTTCCCAATTTAACAAACAAACGTATTTTAATACAAAAATTATTGATAGTAAGACGCGAGTGTTTACGTTAACTAAATTGGCACCAAAAATTCTATAAAAGTTCTTTTTAAAAAGTCAAAATGTGGTTAAAATTTGCAATGGTGTTTTTTTTCTGCTGCAACAGTATTGTGAGTTACTTTTGCTTAATATTAATATTACATAGTGTGCTCAATGTAGTAGCAGCCACAAAGTAAAAATATAAATATATATGTATATCTATAAACGAAGTGGTTATATACTCCGTGGTAGCATCAGTGGAGAACGTACGAGTATATCCCAGCAGTCTTAGCCAAGATGGCATGCTACGTTAATACTACGTTACTTTAATAGCGTAAACGATCGTACAATCGTAAAAAAATCAACGCTAAGCCACGTGACTGTCACATGACTCAGATATAACATCTTTATAGTTATTATATTTACGCGTATACTACAATAATTTTACGGATTGGTACTTTCTTCTTTACTTTCCATGGTCACAGGGGGGGGGGGGGTATTTGACGTGCTCTATTGAAATTAGGTTGTTTTTAATTTAAATAGCCTCGCGATTCATCCTTGGTAGGAATCGATGTTCTTTTGCGAGGATTTGTGGTCTATCAAATCTGTTATAATGGTTGGGACGATTCTGAACATGTTGACATACTACAGACTTCACGGAGCGTCTATACTTCACATCGGCTATATGTTCTTACACGCGGGGTCTATGGATCTTTTTGTTTGTCCTATTTAAAACATATTCATAGTTTTCTATAGCGTAAGTCATTTTATCCAGCTCCGCTGCTCAAAATAAAACAAGAGAGATGAAATCCTCTTTAAAACTATTACACACTGTTGTTTTGATACAATTACAAATTTACAATAGAATTCGCTTGCGTTCCTTTTCAAATTTTGAACTCGTAATAACGAAAGTACAAAAAATATATACCTATTTAAATTGATATAGACGCCTGCAGACAACTTTAAACAAACAAAGCCACAAATTATTTAACACTTCTGAGGACTAAGATGGAACGCTTCACAGCCTGTACACGCATTAGACCAGAACATAGCAGCGCAAACACTGCTATTTGGACAATATACTGCAATGGATAGACCGATTGTGATGAAACTTTACAAACATATAGAGAGCAATTCCAGGAGGAATCTAAGCTGTATGTTATCCGAAATACTTGGTTTTTTTTCGAACTAGTGGTAAAAGTAAAAATATTTTCAATAAGAATTACTTGTAAATCTATATTGAATAAAAAATATCCTATTCTATTCTATTGGATTTTGTTTAATCTGAATAAATTTCGGCTTTTGAAACTGGCTTATCTAAAGAATGTATGCCATAAAAGGGCGATATTTTAGATCAATCACCCCTTTCAAACTGCCTAAAGCGCCTTCTGTGTAAGAATAAAACAAAATTTCGATTGTGCAATGGTGTAATGAATGCCAATTCATTGCAGTTTCGTTATAAAGGAGATGCTTGTATATAATATTTCTTTTTATTTATCTTTCGGATTGGTTTCTACCAAACTGCAGTATAATTATTATTGTTAATTTACATTTTTGTGGTGTGGTATATTTACGTTTTACATTATAATTTACACAAGTGGTAGAGCCAAGCTACAGCTATAGTATGGTTGTAGTATGAATCGGTCCACTCGACCAGCGAAGGACAACTCTCACAGAATACCAACGTAAAATAGCAGCGTAATGCTGCTGTGTTTCGTATATTAAGAGTGAACTGAAGAGCATTTTATCTTACTTCTCAGGGGTGACAACGCATCCATTCTTACACACGCACGCAGTCTTAATTGAGGAAAGATGTAGGTGTCTATAGGCGACAGCGTTCACTTACCATAGGGCGATGTGTGTGCTCCTTCTTCACCTTACTTCTATAAAAAAATCGTAATATATGCCCTAATATGTAAAACGACTTCGCAATACAGTAAAAATTCCTAGTGTCGAAGCGTTGTACATTTTTAAAAATAAATCGAAAGGACATAATGACAAAATCCGTTTAAAATATTAAATTAATAAGTGGTAAAATTAAAAATTTTGTATAACCAACTTCAATACGAATATAAATAAAATGAGAACATCTTCAATATAGTCGAAGTCAATTAAATACGCATTATTAAGGATAACTCAAAAACTACTGGTCAGATCTTGATCAAATTTATATGGGACCACATGAAAAGATCTAGGTTTCAAATCATCAAGAATCACCAAAATCGGTTCCCCTAGAAAAAAGTTCTGAGGTAACACAATTAAAAAATATATAGTCGAATTGAGAACCTTCTCCTTTTTTGAAGTCGGTTGAAAAATGGTTGTGAGTATGAGATTCGGCGTCTTTGTCGCAGCCAACCAGCGTAATTAGCCTTTCAGTTAACAGTCTAAACTAAAACCTTTTTACTAAACGGCGCCGTTCAACTAGCGGCCTGAAAGATATTCAGCCGATGCGTCTAATACAAAATTTTACCTATCTTGTAATATCAGCGACACAGTAGGGCCACCCCAGCTGCACCTTTACTTCACTTTTTTTCACCTTTACTTTACTTTTTAAAGGATGTTTGTGTGTATGTACCCATGTTTGTACATTACAAAATGTACGTTCAAAAATAAAAATAAATAACTTCATTCGACGTTCAATTGCACAATGAATACCTGATCATTATAATCAGTTCTGTAGTTGGATAGATCAAGAGTCCATCAAAACAGGAGGTCCTGGATTGTCCTATTTACCCAATTGATAAAAAATAATTGATTTGTTAAAAAATTAAGTACATCTGAAAACTTTACTTAATTAAATCTTGGTAATGTAGCTATTGCTAAATATGGTCATTGGCAACCAACTTCAAACAATTATACACAGATCACAAATTATAGAAATCAATGGATCACAAAACGTAGATACCTATATTTCAAAAAATTATACTTTTAAATATCAGGCTCATTACAATAACTTCAAAATAGAAAATTAATAAATAAATAATTATTATAATATTCTAAAACCCTACGATTAACATTTCCTCCCCTAGGACGCGACCTGTATTCAGCTATTTGTAAATTGTTGATGTATCCGGGAATTCAGATCTAATGAAATATTCGTAGTTTGCATAGGCCTTTTTTGGCATTCCTGGGGGAAAACTATGTGCAGCAGTGGAGTTGTAAAGAGCTGTCAATAATGACAATGATGCTTGAATAGATAAAGTTCATAAAGTCGGGGTAGCTCAGAGAACCTTGGTGTTGAGTAAACGAATAAATAACTTAATAGAGAAGCTTAAAAGCCCTGACTTCGAATCCGCCATTCGGCTACTGATGTTAAACACTCTTAACACTACTTCTTTTCTGTTTCTCTTTCATTACTGAGAGGAAGTGTATGCTTAACAGTAGAAAGGAAGTTGGTTACTTTTTTGTCATATAATTATTTCTCGCAAACATACGACTAATCCAAACTTACACACTTCAATTGAAACTTATCTGACATTCGGTTAGAGTATTGATAACCTTACCATTGTAAATAACAGTGGTCTTATGTACATTTATGTTGGTTTAGAACAAACGAATAGTAACGGTCGCGCGGAGTCCTATTTTCGGCATTAAATAAAAATAATAAATAATGGGGATAGAATTCTGGGAGTCGAGACTTTTCTATTGGAAATTTCCTCCTCTTTAAGGATCTGTTTTCAAAAGTTCTTAAATATTAATTGTTTTTCAGTTATTTAAGAATAACTAAACATCTTTTTTTCCATTTTATTTGACGTCATTACGAATCGAATGAGCTATTGCACAAATTTTTAAGAGCGGGAACAAGAATTAACTCGTTTTTTAACTTGTTGACTAGACCATAGAGCCCGCAGCTTGTTTTTTCCCCAAAAATTTGATTTCCGTTGTCATTTACATAATGAAGCTTTATTAAAATAATAGCAAAATGATTTCTTTATAATATCCTGTGGTGACTGTGAAAAGAGAATGTTTTCATTTTCTTTTCATTATTTTTTTAATATGGCCCTGTAGGTATCGCCAAATTATGTGAAATGATAGAAAGATCCCATGATTTCCAATAAATGAGAAGATGGCAGTTTAACCCTCTCATTTAGTCCTGACCAAAAGTACGCAGACCAACGACAGAGAGCAGCGTCCAAGGTGCGAGGCGTCTGGTCCTGCGATCGTAAGTTCACCTGCCAAGCATAGCGATTATAACAAGATTCTCCTTACAATCGGATCAGCTCTTGTCTGGTATTTGAATTTTCGAGCTGATAAAAAAGTTATGGCTGTGATCAAGAGATGCAGCTGTTTATTCTGACTCCCTATGAGGACATGATCTTTTTTATATAGAATAGAATAAGGGTGACAAACGAGCACGCAGTTCACCTGATGGTAAGGAGTTGCTTGGCCCAAAGACATCTACATCTATCATCGATTAAGAATCAAAATGCAGAAGCGTTGTCACCTCTGAGGACTAAGATGGTAAACCTAGTTTCCAGTAAAAAGTATCTCTGGTGCTCTACATTCAACATACGAAACACAGCAGTATTATTTAATGCTATTTTACGCTGGTATTCTATGAGAGCGTGGTCCTCCCCGCTCGAGCCGATCCATTCGTGCTGCAACTATAATAAAGCTGAAACATGGCTCTACCACATTCAAAAATCTTTTGCCGGTATAGCCACCTCATTTTCAATTTTTTATATGGCACTACAAACTTGATAATAATACACATACCTACTTGTTTTATGGTTTAGCTGACAACGTCCATCGACGTTGGCGGTGTGATATCAGGGAACCGCATGGCAGGTGTGCCTTTGGGGCGCTCTCTCGGTGATGGGGAGCTGGACGTGGAAGGAATATGCGCAGAGTCCGGCATGACATGTCAGAACTGTACACACGCAGTCACCTGTATACCCTTACCTTATGGCTTCTTAAAGGTAATTTTTAATGTCTTAAAATAATGTTGTCATGGTCAGCCATTATCAATCCAGCCTATTGATGCGTTGGGCTTTGTCGGTTACTCTGGTTCTATTGCGGATGATTTCATTACGAGTTTTATTACGAAGAAAACTCGAACCTTAACTCATATAGCTCCGACAACCGATATGGAAGAGAGATTCTCGAGAGGTAGCTTCGTACCAGTAAGTGAAGTGAAGGGCGATCCCCACGAGATGGAGTGACGACCTGGTAAGACATGCAGGCTTTCAATTGTTGCAGGTGGCTCAGGAACATGTTTTCTGGAATTCCTTGGGCATATGTTCAGCTGTGTACTTATGAAGGGTACTTTTAATAATGATGATGATGATTAATGTTACCATTAACCAGCATGATTACCGTTGCAGCCTATCAAAAGTCCACTGATGAATATTGGCCTCCCCCATATTACCCTATATCCCCCGTATTTTGACATAATTTAGCTGTCACTTAGCAGGCGGGTTGGCAACCGCAGTTTTTTTTAATATTTTGAGTTACTCTCCCAAAGATTCTGCTACCCATCTCCTGTTTCGAATTCCTTTTGGCGTGTCTTACGACACCCACGGGACGATGTGGAGTAGTGGATATTCTTACACCGCCACTACATCATTAATGAAAAACAACATAACGTGAGATAGTGTGCACTTTAAGGCATATCCCTAACTTTGAAGACATATTTAATTAATTTATCCGCGCATAAAATAAAAGTTATGTGTCTTACCTAGTTTTAGAAGCACCTACCTCCTTCACTCAATTGCGTGCACTGGCACAGCCACCACTCATCAAATGTCATAGATTTCTGCAAAGTAACGCTTGATTCTATAAATTATCTTAATTTGATTATTAGTCTCATCAAATTTTGCAGGTTCCTCTACAAGTGTGTTCCAACGGACTGACTTGCAATGCTCACCTCCGAGGTTGCTCCAGCCAAGCGGTGCCAGAGTGTGAGCCCGTCACACAAAAGCATCAACACTCTTGTGAACAGGTATACGCAAAGATCAGACCACCCTTGTCTTGAGGCGGCGACGTTAAAATCTCTAAAATGGTTTGTCGATAATAATATAAGAGTTTAAAAACAACACGCATTGATCATGAGCTATGATGATCGTGCTAATTATTTGATTTTATCTTGGTGATCCTGATACCAGGATAAAGTTATAAAATTTTTGTATTGTCATCGGTCCTTGATACGAGTGCAATTTTTCAAGTCAATCGGCCATCGGCAAATATTGTCTACAAGTTGTTGAAAATTACATTAAAAAATTCCGTTACATATATAGATAGGTAGACAGATAGAAAGATACACGTGAAGCTAACAAAAGCGTGTTAAAAATGAACAAAAAGTCATTAATACCATTGGATTTGACAGAAAGCCGAATAACCATCTATAAAATTATTCCTTTGAGGATCGAATGCTCGATCAACTGCAATACAAAATCAGTAATCTGTCGACCAAGCGTGGTAATTACGGCTTTGCAAGCAAATTAGTGATTGTTTAGCGTAATTACTAATTTGAAACAGGAGTACGTCAAGCATTTCTGAATATTCATTCATCATTCTTTACAGCCTATCAAAGGTGCACAACTCAACATAGGCCCATAGATGGCCGTGTATTATATATATTTCTATTATAAAATAATAGATAGTGATGTGATACACAAATATTAAATAGTAATAATATATATTATGTTGATATTTATTAATTTAACTTCCTGTAAAAGATAATATTCAACGTGATTCTTGTATTTGGAAAGACTTAATGCCGGAGGCATTCTTCAATAGTCAGTCTTAAGATAATTTAGAGATGACAGAAAAAAATAATTATTATTATTTTAGGAAATTATATAAAACCTAAATGTAAAAATAATAATTTCGTAGATATGAAATATTTTAAATTTCGAACATCAGATGAAAAATTTAAAGCAGCCAGTTTGTCCGTTAATATCAGTTTTGTTTACAAAACTGATGTAAATTCTTTCAATAAAAGGTCATTCTTGATTTTTTAAGATCTCTTTACCTTCCTCATAACATGACATTTAACAAGGACCTACGTAGAAATTGTAGCAAATACTGTTAAGGCAATTTTCTGTAATAATGCGGTTACCTAAATAAGATATACGTTGTTAACATAGCGATATATTAAGTCGTAATAACTGTATGCAGATTTAATCTATAAGAAAAGGTCAAGGCAAAATTTTGAACAATGATTGTGATACTTCAAAAAGTAACACTGATATTTCCGGAACGAAATTCCCTTGAACTGATTAAAAAATAACTACGCATGAAGAAATATTTGTTGATATTTATTATACAGTGAGATTTATTTCCCTGTTAATGTTTACTAAATATTATTAAAAAAGTTGAACCAGCTCAGGTGGAACTTGAACATATTTTCAAATAACTTTAACTGCGGTATCTTACGACAGCTACTTAAATCGTGTTGCTGTTAATTAATAGCACTATAAGTACTAATTAATGGCTATTGTAATACTCAGAAAAGATATAACATTTATGTATCAAACTAAGTTACTCAATGTGCTTACTTACCTCTTTGAACAGAAGGCGTTACATTTGAAGAAAAGGTACAGATTTAAAAAAAGTTGAACCTATGATGAAGACATATTATTCTAAAATTTCTTTTGACATTTAAGAATAAAGTTTAAAAAAAAATAACATATCTTTCTACCTATTATTAGTCATTTCGCTAGAATTAAACGCTATAAAATCTGTAAAAGTAGTTTTATTAATGTCTAGTGTTCGCGTTAATGTAAAAAATCATTATTAAAATATTATTTAAAAAGAAGAATTCCAAAATCCTTATAGAAGAGGGCCTATAGAGATAAAACTTTCAACTGTGTAATATTCAATTCATTTCAGTTTCAATGGATGTAGGCAAAATTCGGACCAAAGCTTAATCACAATATGTATTGTCGCCTTTTTTAATCGAAACAGGTTGAAGATAAATTACAATTTTTAAACGATCAATAATTTTGGATATATAATGAAAATCTAGTAAGCTTTCAAGTAACAATAGTAAATAAAAGTATTTCATACTGCAGCTATATTATGGTTACAGCAAGAATGGGTCAGTTCGACCGAGGAAGGACTACACTCTCACAGAATACCAACGCAAATAGCAGCTTAATGCTGTTATATTTCGTATGATGAGTGTAAAAAACTGGAGATAGTTCTCAGGTGTGACAACGCAACTACATTTTGATTCTTAATCGATGATAGATCAAGTGGACTGTGTGCTCGTTTGTCACCCTTATTCAATAAAAAATCTTCCTTGTGAGATTCACTTCGTAGTTGTTATTTGTCAACTTTGTGAATTTTGTTTTAAAGGCCAATCTTGATAGCCTATCTAAGTACACACAGCAAAAAGAACAAATGATGTAGAAAAGCTTTTAAGCTTAAACAATGGATTCAGAAAAAAACATTTTTAAACGTTACACCGCCCCCATTCCTTAATATATTTCAACAGTATCTTTATCCATTACTCAGCCAGAATTAAACTTCCTCAATCAATCAACACAAAAACCGCTTTGCTGATTGCACCTCTCGAGAAAAAATCGAATTCGGACTTAATAAATGTTAAAAAAAGGAAATTATTATTTACATTTTGAAGAAAAAAAAAATATTAGAAAATTGTAATAAAGTCCAAATACTAATGTCAACTTTTAATTTTTGTCCAGGGCTAGCGTGTTCATTTGCCTTCACAACTAGAGGTAAAGGTACTTCATTCATACGTTAGTTCCTACAGCCTATCAAAGTCCACAGCTGAACATAAACGTGACCATAGAATGCCTCATAATTTGCTATAGTTGCTACGCCATACTTGGCAGGTGGGTTGCCAACCGCAGTTTATTTTCAGTTATTGGGAAGACTGTTGCCCATCTGGTTTGTTTTCCTCTATCGCGGCGGACTTACTGTGGCCCAATAGTGGGCACAACCTGAACTTAAATTCACTACACGTTATGTTGATTTTCAACGTCAACTTGAAAAAACGAGTAATGAAATGAAACATAAAAATTATTTTCCTCCTGTTCTTTAACTGCCTATTTTTCAACTCTTATCTACATTTTAAATGAATGCTGTGTTATCTCTTCTTTTAGTTTATCATTTTCACTCGATTAAAATGTCCTGTGGATTAAGTAATGCTTCTAAGAAACCGTGCGATTTAATTTCTCGGGTATTAAGGAAAAGTATATCGAAAAAACCTGATGACTGTGCCACGCCAATAGAAACGTAGTGTTGTCCTTAAAAAATAAAACAATAATATGATATCCATAAATAAACAATATTATTATTAGTTTATTTATTGACATCCTATTATAATTTATTTAATAGAATCAGGCGTTACTTTGCGGAAATCCATTATATTAAAGTTGGATATTGGCAAAGTAAATTTTTCCAACTTTAATATAATTTATTTATTTATTTGTTGGATGTCCACAACAGTTTATATTCACTTTTACGTAACATAAATACCTAATATATACAAAGTTTTGACCTGGAATACAAACCAAAAACGCGTACATACAGTTGCAACATGCATTATACGTAAACATATCTATGAAAAAAAAATTAGTTAAACAATTTTATGACAATTTAGTGAAAGCTTTTTTTTAGATATAATTAAAGACGATAAAAAATTATTGTGAAGTTGACTTGAAGTAGTGGAACAGTAAAGTGGCGGCGTAGCGGGGGTTAGCACCCAGGGCAGTCTTCTATCAAGCACCCCCCAAATAAAACAAAAACTGCTAAACATGCTTACCGGACTTTATTTCGCTAAATTATTCTATCCATCATCATTATCATTACAGCCCTTCACAAGTCAACTGCTAAACAAAGGCCTCCCCCAAGGAATGCCACAAAGCACGGTCACACCTGGTAAGACATGACTTCCTGCATGTCTTACTAGGTCGTCACTCCATCTTAAGGGGAACCGCACCACACTTCGCCTACCGGTACGAGACTAAAACTCGAGAACCTTGCTTTCCAATCGGTTGTCGGTTCTTCGAGCTATATGGCCGGCTCATTGCTACTGCAGCTTAATAATCCGTTGGGCTATGACGGTTACTCTGGTTCTACTGTGGATATTCTTATTTCTAAGTTTATCACGCAGAGAAACCCCAAGCATAGCCCTCTCCATAGCTCGCTGAGCGACCTTGAACTTCCTCATACGGCTTGCAGTGAAGGACCTCGTCTCAGATCCATAAGTCATCACTACACCAGGTATACCTGACGAGAAGATGTGTCGTAATCTCCCGAACGTTGCCCAACTGAGTTGAATCCGTCGATTGACCTCTCGGTTGAAATTGAACTTACCTAGTCGGAATATTTGTCCCAGGTAAACACTCGTCAACAACTTCGAGCTTAGTGCTACCAACAACTACCGGCATAGGTATGACATGGACGTTACAAGTGATCTTTGTTTTGTCCATGTTCATCTTAAGACCTATCCGTTGGGAGACACTATTGAGGTCATTGAGCATAGTCCTTTGGTCCTCCAGCGATTCTGCCATAAGGACTATATCGTCGGCATATCGAAGGTGTGTGATGTACCCGCCGTTGATGTCAATACCGTATCCTTGCCAGTTCAGTAGCCTGAAAATGTCTTCCAATGCAGCGCTGAAGAGTTTCGGAGATATAACGTCGCCCTATGTTACACCTCTCTGCAATTGGATAGGTTTCGTACTCCGGTTCTGTACTCGGATAGACATCGTTGCCCTACTATACAAAAACTTCAGCACTTCGATATACCGACAGTAAACTTGGCACCACTGAATGGACAGCAGCGCCGCACAAATTCGACGGAATCAAAGGTTATCTCATAGTCCACTTACGCAAGACAAAGTGGCAGATTGTATAATTTTCCGAAGAGTATGCTGTCAAATCTGCTGAAGACTACAGCATCATTTCCCGTCTAACAGCAGCAGCATCGGACAGTTTCCACGAGCTTTTCATTCATATCGTTCACTGTGTTGCAGTCTTCTAGTCACTGAAAACGATTTTGTAGCTCAAGCTGAAAGTTTTCGGGGATTTGGATTAGAGTACGAGGGGAACGGAGCATTGGCTTCATTAGACGTGACCTCTCCAGCTTACTGTTTAGGTTCAGTGTGCCTCTCACCATTCGGTAATCGCTGCCATTTTTCACCCTCGCAATAACTCAGTCATCACTGAACAGTTGCCGTCTAGTCGTCGTAATGAAATCAGTCTCATTTTTTTTTGGATGTGCCGAAGTTGTGCGTAAACCTTAATGACCTTCAGCGAATACCGTTTGGGGATTCTGAGTATAAAGTACGCAACCCTCGACAACACACTCCAAATCTTTACAACGTTGTTAACGAGAGACTTGTGGATGATAAATCCGACACCTCTTTGAGACAGATGGTGTCCCTCCCGTTGATAGAACAAATTATCGGATTCGAAGATTACCGTGTCCTCCCTCTCTCTTCGGACTTCAGATAAACCTATAATATCCCAGCGCAACTTGTCTATCTCTTCTTCCATCTCCAGGATCTTACCGTCAGCAATCAGGCTAAGTGCGTTATATGTTGCTAGGTCGAGTCGTCTTAGGTGGCAACTGAACATCTACCGGAGATTGTTAGCACCCCCTGACCCGTAGCCAGGAATAGTGGGGCCGCCGGGGACTAGAGCCGCCGGAGACTTGGGGCCGTCTTTTTGTAACTCTCGCCATGGGCGGGTATAGTGTCATAGTTACCACGCTTGGCGAGCGGTTTGGCAACTGCAGATTTTTATTGTTATTTACCTGTTATCAGAAAGACGCTGCTGCCCATCTTCTGTCTCAGTTTCCCTCTGCCGCCTCTTACGACACCCACTGGAAGTAGGTAGGGTAGTCGATATTCTTACCCATAGATTTAGTAACTAACTAACGTTAGAATAGATTGGCAATGCAAAAGAGAAAGAACATAGTGTATGCGTATGTTAGAGCGAGAAAGATATGCTAGACCATTCACATACACGCTATCGGGCTGTAACGGGCTGGCGTCATTCGTGAGCAAAACAAATTCCGCTTGTATTTGCAAAATCTCAGGTTTTAAAGTGAAAATTAATGTTCAACAGACGCAATTAATAGGTGCGTAGTACCGAAATATAACTTACCTCAGAAAAAAACCGACATTAATAAACATTTAACCCGTAGGTACGATTGAAATGTTTAACTGTCTAAATGCTGTGTTTTGGAGCAGATACAAACAATTAGTACTTAAATGGATAGGAAATATTATCACATTTTATTATAATAATCATCTGAATGCAAAGCAATTGAATTTAAAATAATTGCAAATACGTGAAATTCTGCTAATTTTAACCTCATTTTTGTAGAGATTGACATTATCGATAATATCTTCCTTTAATGTTCCGTTAATGTCCTTAACAAACAAAGGTACGCATGCATACAGCCTTATTCAACTTAGTAATTTTTTTTAATTTTTAGGTTTTCGTAGCTAAATATTCTTCCAATCGTATAATATTTTTTTAATAGAATTAAGGTGCCAATAGGCACACAGTTCAAGTGATGGTAAGTGGATGTTGTGGCAGATTTCACAAAATATTGATATTCGACAAAAATGGTTGAAAATAATAAATAGAGAATTGTTTCCTCTAAAGAAAATATTCTACTATATGCCTTGCTGCACATAGTAGAATATTTTTTTTTGGTGTTCTTCATACTTTGAAGAAAAATGTTTTTCTCATAGAGGCGCCCACTATGTAGTGGCGGTGTAAGAATATCCACTACCCATATCATCCCATGGGTGTCGTAAGAGGCGACAGAGGGAAACAAATCAAGAGATAAGCATCAGCGGCTTCCTAATAACGACTAAAAATAAAAAACTGCGGTTGCCAACCCGCTTGCCAAGCGTGACAACTATGGCAAATATTCCTCCTATGAGGCAATCTATGGGGGAGGCCTTTGTTCAGCAGTGGACTTTAATTGGCTCTAACAGTTACATAGTGGTTCATTAAGTAATAACAACACATCCAACTATAAACACTTATTAATAAAATTACATATTGAAACTTATTTTATCATTAGAATATTATATTTTATTTATTATAGGTCCCTAAATAGCAATAGATATCTGAATATGTTTCGCAATATTCAAAAAAATTGAAATTGTAGTCTTGTTTAATACCTTTTTAGTATACATTTCCTATGGCAGTTTGGTTTTAGTTACTAACTTTTAATTGATGAGATATACACGTCATAACATTGATATAATTTTTTAAGAACAGCGTTTTTTTAAGCGAATTTATATTAACAATTTTTGAAGTTTATGTATGAACTAAATGGTAGGACCCCATTTCTGTCCGGGGGGTCGTCTGGGTAGATATTACCCTCTTGCCTAGTACCGGTATAAAAACAGGCTTTAAGGCATTCCATCTCAATCCGTAGAGGTGACTACGACCTTCTTAGTTTGAAGTTAGCTGCAAGTTTCCATGGGCTATAGTAGCCACTTACTATCTTCTGGTGGACTTTAAGTTCGTTGGATACTCTAGTTTATAAAAAAAAACTAATAAATCCTAATAAAATTAAAAAAAAATTGTAACATGTATTTTCGGAATGTCGAGAATTTTCTGAATTACACCTTTTATAGTATCGCAAACACGATATTTCGTTATTTATTTAATTAGTATATTCGGCGAGGAAACGCAGTTAGCCTTCTTGGAACGATACCACAGAGAGTAGAACTGTATGATAATTTAAGTTTTTAGTTTGTTTTTCTTATATATAGTTTTTTTTTAAATTAAAAATACGTACAATACTATGTATTTTAAAGTTTCATTATGTTCACAATAAGGCGCCATTTTAGTTTTTGTGTGACTTCATGCAGCTTAAAACCCGCGAAAGAGCACAATACTTTTAAAGATATCTAATTTGTGAATATACGATGAGTAGTTTAGAAGATCCAAGGGAACAGATGAACAAACAAACATATTACATAGCCTTCTAAAATTGTAACCATCCTTTTGGCTTTGCCGTGATTGGGTAAAAATATTCACTTAAATCAACTGCGTCAAATCAAAAGACGAATATACTTCAATCTGTATCGATAATTATAGTTAAGGCAGTCAATGCATGGTGCAGCACTATTTGTTACCCACACCTGCACATTACACGCTCACTGGTGTATTTTGATTTTGGTCTCGCCCTAATCACTCCATTGCCAATCTATACTATACTATATCTATGTTCTTACCCGCCACTACATGAGGGTAAAATTTAAGATAAAATATTCTATAACATTTACTTTCTTGACCTTTTCGATAGATAAAATGGAAAGATTGGTTAGTCGCGCTTGGCTCATTGTGAACCTTAAGGAACATTTTATTAACTTGAGCTTTGAAAAGCTTCTTTCACGTGAAGCTACCGAAACACAAATAGTTAAAAAAAATTAGACACAGTGCTAGATTCGGAACAGCCCTATTTTACGATGAATCTGTGAAGCTTCAATGAAGTCCAACGGTACTACGGGAATATGCGACGGTTATAAACAAATCACTGATTGACTGTGTTTGTTGCTACGCGCACTACCTTCTTCGATAGCGTTACTCACTCGACCAAGCGCTACCTAATCCTAAGCAGAATTCATTTATTTAGGACATTAAATTATGTTCGAAAATAAATAAAAATAAATTTGCGATACATATTAAGATATAATATTTGTGTATGCAGGTAGATACTATATTAGGTAGCTATTTATTTTTTGGTATGCCTTTGCGGAGTAATTCTTCTGTAAGTATTCTCTGGCAGTGCGAGTGAGTTGTAGTTGTCACCCCTCGATACTTGGCACTGGAACAGTAGAGTTCGAAGCTTATTTATATTATTGTCAAAGACGTCAATGTCCCTACCTGACTCTGTCAAAACCATATCATTATAAAAACGACACATTCGTGTTAAAGGATTGTAAAATGAAGCATTGTTCTTGTAAACGTTTAATAAATATATAAATAATTATAAATGAAATATATATATAATTATAAATTAATTGATTGCCTTGTTTGTCTATTGGACTTAGGCGCGAATGTTGATCACTTATTATATACAGTTATTTGGTTTTTCTGTTAAGAAATTCTTAGAAGCAGCCCAGAGTCAGAAAGTTGACGGTGTTTCACATTCGTGCCTCAGACGGTAAGCAAAGCCGTTCTGCGCCTCACCTCTCTCTGATCGTTTTGAATTGTCATCCTGTCGGACAATGAGAGAGAGAAAATCGAATGCACCTGTGCTTGCACTCTCATGAACTACAATCCTCTCCTGAAATTCACTCATGAGAACATTATTATAATTATTGGAAGTAAAGACTAGAAATGAGTTGGGGGGTGACTGAAACTTTAGGAATAGTCAGTTTGAATAGTCTATCGTGTAGAGGATGTCATGGGGGTCATGGTTGAATAGGGGCAAAAAGTTCTCATTACACTCCTGGGGGTCAAAATGGCCAAAAACCAAAAAAATTTAAATTCTTATTTCGGCTACAAACAATTAAAAATTCTTACTGGACATCCTTTTGGGGGTCGGGGGATCTTTCAAAGTCTTTACTTCCCGCATCCCACTAGTTATTATGTACAGGGTTATTTTGAAATAACCGGCCAAATTTGCAGAGAAGGTTCAGAATAAATAATATAGGCAAATGGTGAAGAAAATTTAATTTAAAAAAATCCCAAACACTGTCCTTTTTATCTTTTAAATTCAAAATGTGTGGCAATGCATTATTTTAACTGATTTACTGCGCACGCACACATTCGTAAGGGTCGATCGGTAGGCAAAAACGTTGTTGCCATTTGGGATAATTTCAAATAAAAATAGAAGCCTTATTTACTCGTATTTTCAAAAACTGCAACAACGGTATATCATTATTTATGTATTTGAACTTAAGTTTAAAATTTGGCTACTCTTTGAAAAATAACCCTGTACTTAAAATAATTTCACTTTACATATGGCACAATGTAAATATATACATAAATTTTTCAAAATTTTTATACGTTTATTTTCTGTACGTCTGTTTATCACTAAACTCCTCCTAAGCGGCTGGACCGATTTTGAGTGTGTTTAAGTGGTTGGTTGGTTTAGATTAACATTTGGACCCGGTAGGTGGCGCTGCAATTGGGTCCTAGGGCTTTTTGTAGAATTATAAAATAAAATATATATTATTAAATCATAACCCTTGTTCATATAATTTAGAATCTAGGTACTAATCTACTACAGTGCTTCTTCTTCTCTTCTCACTCTCAAAAAAAGTGTATTTTAGAGAATAAGGGTGAAAAAAAAAATGCATACCGTTACCGTCACAGCCTGTCATAATTAATTGCTGAACATAGGCCTCCCCCATAGATTGCCTTATAGAGGATATTTTAATATAATATAGGTGACAAACGAGCACACAGTCCACCTGATGGTAAGTGGATGCTGTGGCCCATAGATATATCTATATCAATCCACGATTAGGAAGCAAAATGCAGATGCGTTGTCACCTCTGAGGACTAAGATGGAATGCCTCGTTTCCAATAAAAGGGTCTCCGGTTCTCTACACTCACCATACGAAACACAACAGCATTAAGCTGCTATTTTACGCTGGTGTTCTGTGAGAGCGTGGTCCTACCCCGGTGGAGCCGAACCATTCGTGCTAAAACCATAATATAGCTGCAGCATGGCTCTACCACGTATAAACATTATTCTATTCTTTGTCGTTCCGTAAATGTCCACAGCTCGACATGGGCCTCCTGTTTTAGGGAGGATTTTCCTTATTTTGTTAGTCACGCTAGGCTGACAGATTGACGATCGCAGTACCAGACGTTTTTCACTGTTAGTGCTGCTTTTGCACACCACAACTATAACTAATCTCCACATAATATAAAACAAAGTCGCTTCCCACCATCTGTACGCTTAGATCTTTTGAACTTCGCAATGAATTTTGATGCGGTTTTCATCAGTAGACAAAATAATTCAAGGGAAAGGTTTATATGTATAACAAATGCATATTATATATTATATAATTCTTCTGTCTGTGTGTATGTGACTGAACTCCTAAATGGCTGGACCGATTTTGATGAAATTTTGTGTGTGTGGTTAAGTTGATTAGATAATGGTTTAGATTCACAATTGGACCCGGTAGGTGGCGTTGTTGTCGGGATCCAGAAATCAACCGTACGAAGCTGAGGCGGATCGCTAGTATAATATAAGTGTTAAAAAAAACTTAACAACACGCATTGATCATGAGCTGTGATGATCTTAATAATTATTTTATTTTATCCTGATGATCCTGATCAGGATACTAGGATAAAGATATAAAATTATTGTTTTGTTATCGGTCCTTGACAAATTATCAACTCAATCGGCCGTCTACAAGTTGATGAATATTACATTAAAAAATTTCGCTACACAGATGTCGTTAGATAGATAAATAGATACATGCGAAGCTAATAAAAGCGTATTAAAAAGAGTACAACATAATGATTTCTTATATTTACGCGAACATTTTTTAATCTGGATGTAACCGTGGTTAACTATTTCATTTCATTTTTTTTTTAAGAAACGTTACCCCCACACTAGGATTTTCTCCTGTATCGTGGAGGCAGTTTACAAACATAAATTGCACGAGGACAAACATCCAGACCCGGAACAATTATTTGTAGGCCATACAAATACTTGTTCCGTGCGGGATTCGTACCCGCGGCCCCCAGCGCAACAACTCAATGCTAAGCCGCTGCGCCACGGAGCCGTCAAACTATGACATTAGATCGTCAAATACCTCAGTCCCCCCCGTGACCATGGGTGCTGTAATGTACTCGAAACGTCGGGAATATAAAATAAGTTAATATACGCAATAAAATCCGTAAAACTAGTTTTATTTAAAAGAGTGGCAACATAACTTATTTTTACCTTAGAACAAATATAATTAAGTAGACAGACCCAACTTAGTTCATAAGAAATCTGTAGGTCTGGTGGCCTAGAGCCCAGCATTGGAGTATTCCGGCATGATTTAAATGTTTTAAATGTTTCCAGGTCGGAATATTCCCCGACGCATACGACTGCAGAAAGTTCCACCTGTGTTCACCAGCTGAACATCTGCCGGGTGGAAGACCTGCAGACCACAGAACTGCTTTATGCCCTCGGCATTACGGCTACAATCCTCTGAACGCGCAATGTTCGGTGAGTTGTGTGCACAGTTTTTAAAGTTTTGTATTAATTAATGTTTAGTAACTAGATTTTAGAAACGCTGGTTTTTATTTATGCTAGAATATCAACTGCGAAATATACAGTACGTAACAAACAACCCGGTTATCCATTTAAGGACGTATAGATGTACATAATATAGTCATGGCATTTGTGATAGTGAAATTTATTTCGGTCGTTATTAAAGGGATTTTAGTATTCACAATAGGTAACTTATTAAATTCAATCTTGTTAAAAGTATAATATTTACTTCTGAACTAACTGACACGCGCATCGGTAAAGCGGGCTCTTTGGCGATACTCATGCTCCCCAACCAATGCACAGGTAATATAATAAAACCACATTCAATATGCAAATATATTTTTTTTAATTATATTATTGACGGTCGAGCTTTTTGAAGTAAATTTATTTCTATGCGTTTGAATACTGGATTTTTGTTACATGATGTAATATTACATTTTTTTTAATTCGCGGATTTACCCGCGTGCCATCACAGCCAATCTGTTATTCCAAGACCTAATCAGCACAGATAAGTATATACAAAGTTACGCTCTAGCTCTGTTCCATAGAACACATGCATTTTTTCGGGATAATATATTTACTAGCTTTACTCAACAAAGTGAAGTCTAGAAATATGAATAAGAAGAGAGCCGGCAGTTTTTTTATATAAAATTGCAGTCACAACCAAACTGATGGTACGTGGCTACTGCAGTCCATGGAGCCCTGCAACCAATCTTAAACGAAAAGACTATCTCACCTCACCCGCCACTGTGTTTTCACAAAAATACTTTACCCGGCTGAATTTTCAACCAATGATAAACTACACAGTAGAAAAATATATTACTTAAATTGAAAATTAAAAAAACACGAAACAAAAACAGCTGACGATCTTCAAAGGATTGAACCTAATTTGATACAACATGTCTAGGAACCACAGCTAGAAAACCTGCTTTTAAAGAAAACCGCAAACCGCAACCAAATCGGTTCACCCATTTAAGAGCTACGGTGCCACAGACATACACACAGACAGACACACATAGCGGTCAAACTTATAACACCCCTGTGTTTGCGTCGGGGGTTAATAAAACGGTATTTTAAATCTTTATATAAGTACTTCGCACGGGCGATTTCTGGATCTCGACAACAGCGCCAACTACCGAGTCGAATTGTGAATCTAAACCATTCTCGAATCAACTAAATCACACTCACACACAAATTTTTAAAAATCTGTCCAGCCGTTTAGAAGGAGTACAGTCACATATACACGGACAGAAGAATTTTATATATAAAGATAATCGGTAACGCGTCTGTTAGTGATCGTGTAAATTTTCAACAACTTGACCGATTGAAGTCATCTTCACATAATTTAATATTTGTTTTGTTGTGATGTAAGTTTATTGTTATGCTACGATCATAATATCAACAAATTTATAAGAACCTAAACGACTCAAACGACAATTGTCGGTTACTTGCCAAAAAAGAAAATCACAAAATCTGATTTCGGTAGGTGGCGCTGTGGTCTAGTAATTAATAAATTTTACATATTATATATGTGTAATTTAATATATTATACATAAATTTAATGTATCAGAGTGACTAATAAATAATTATTATAATTTACAATGTAAAAGAATTACGAAGTAAACGGGGATTATAAACAACATAGGGCACAAAAAGTCCGCTTATCCAGCTAATACAATTTACTGTTTTTATCTTAAGGTTGATCCATAAATAGCATCCAATGTCATTCCTTAAGCGGTGCCTTACCCGTACCCGCCTTTTCTCTTAATTTTCCTATTTTATCTGAAACAATTTCAGTCTACCCCTTAACTCAGAATCAAGTAAGCTTACGTACGGATTCGCTATACAGGCTGTTACTAAGTTAACACATTTTCGGTAGATTACGTCGAAAACTACCAACTTGAATAGTTTTTTTACGGAAATTACTTTAGTAAGTAATGACTCGAGTCAGATTCTAGTAAGGGTACCCTAATAAACTTGCTTAAATAAGTAGTATCTAAACGATAGCAGCTATAAGGTGAGTGAAATGCTGAAATCTGTATAAAATGTACTCTGTGGCTGGCTCGGCAGATGTTTTTTTTTTATAGAAGAGGGGGCAAATGAGCAAGTGGCTCATCTGATGCTAAGTATCGTCCGCTGCGACGCCCAGGTGTTGTTGATGATGATCAAGATGATATATAAAGATGTTGTTCTGCCCGCTCTGATAGATGTCTAATATACAATATACAACTCTACCCTAGTTTCTGATTTTGTAATTTTGTTTTTGGCACTAAACCAACATAATTTTTTTTATTATATGTTAGTACCAACATATGAGTCAATTTTGTGTATTGTAAATATGAGAGCTTTTGGTCCATAAAATAAATAATTTTATTACAGCGCCATCTATTGGATCCTAGCACACTGTTACACCATTACAGCATATCTAAAGTCCACTGCGGAGCATAGGCTTTATCTATAAATTGTCTCATATGGAGATATTTGTCATAATTGCTACGCATGGCGGGCGCGTTGGCAACTGCTGTTATTTATTTATTTTAGTTTTTACTAGGAAGACGCTGCTGCCCATCGCCTGGCTTGCTTCCCTCTGTCGCCTCTTACGACACCCACGGATCCTAGCATAGCCTTGAACTAATTACGTACAAGAACTTATTGCTTCATAGCCATCTCAACGAGAAGAAGCCTGTGCCTAGCAGTGCGACATATAATGGCTGTAAATTTACATGTACTTAACTGCTAACTAATGATGAAGATGGTATTTACTTGTATTTTATGGAATCGGATTGAACTATAAAATCGGTTTTAGTAACTATTTAACTGCAGATTCCCATGAAAATTTCGATGGTTTCTGCTGATCTTCACTGCTAGCTTCATATAGCTGCTTTGATGTTAGGTTGCAAACAGAATTGAAACCCATAAACTTAGTAAGTAAGAACACCTATAGCTGGGTCAATAAACTTAGAATGATTTGAAGGCAATTTATGATTTCAGGTAAAACTTGCAAATGGACAATGCAGTGAAAAACCAGTACCCGATTGTACAGAAGTTGGACAAACTGGGTCGTTATCTGCAAGCCCTAATCATTACTACGTTTGTCTTTTGAAACATGGCGTCTTACATCCGCAAGTCTTTATCTGCCCCCACGGATGGTACTTCTGGGGTGGATTCTGTAGGCCAGAACCTCAGAAAGAAAAAGCTATGGAGCAGACTCATGAAAACAATAATGTTGTTTTCAAAAATAATCAAGGAATCCAAAAAGAAGCAACTACAGTGAAAGCCACAACAACTAAGATTGAGAGTTTTTTCTCAACAGATAAACCAGTAAAATACGCCGCAGATACTTTCTTAGCTGACAAATTCGATCTAAGCAATTATGAAACTACTGATGACGTTGTTCCACAAAACGATGATTTCGTTAATTCGTTTGAAAGTGGTGATTTTTGGTGATAATTTTTCGATTAATTTAAATCCATTATCTTAGTAAAATCTTTATTTTTGTAAAATAATCCCAAAGAACATCTCAGTTTACATGTTTAAATCATAAAATAAGAATATAAAAGAAAGGACTAAAATAGTTTCGCATTTTATCTGAGATAAAAACATTGTACGAATTTAGCCTAACGAATTGTTTCGATCAGATGGATCCGAGATGCGGGTAGGCCAAGCTCTTTGTCGAACTTTCAACACTATATTTGATTACATCACCCAAATATGTTTAATATCTATGTTCTCATGCCTTACGCTACCACACTCTTCAACAGATCATCAAATAGCGATACTTATTATTTTTTTAAATAAATTCAAATATAATTAAAATATATAATCCTCAATTATTCTTTCGATAATTTCTTCTTATCCTTTGTTATCTTCTTCACCCCAAAAACATGCCATTACTGGACATGACTTTTATAGTACTTGTTCCGTGCAGGATTCGATCCCGCGGCCCTTAGCGCTGTAACTAATATATAATTGCGGAAATATCGTTTTAAATTTGGAAGAGTTATATAGTTTAATTTGGAATGATAATACATTCATTGAAGGTGATTAATATATAAGTACGCAAAGTTTTACCGCAATCTGATGAACGGTATGGCCGCGCATAAAATACGAACAAACAAACATTATTTTTTTTATATTGAAAAAAGGCCAGATTAGGAGTACCCTCAACCAACGAGCGTGTATGCGTAGATATATGGATGTAAAGGAGGCGAGAGAGGTGTGCCAGGATCGTGCCAAGTGGAAGTCCGTAGTCTCTACCTACCCCTCTGGGTGACAGCCGTGAGTGTTTATGTTTATGTATATTGGATTTATCTCTTTTAATTGTAAAACTTTTAGTCTATTTCTGACTCCCTATTGTTATATGAATATGAATGTTGCTGGTAAATAGGTACTGTAAGAATGAAATTCCATTATGGTTATATCTATGAAAAACTATAATAAAATAAAATTTGTCTATTTTTAAGTACTCAATGTACTTACAAAAATAGATTTTTATTAAAAGACCTTGAATAATAGATAGATAATATAATAGATAGATTTAAGAATAGAATAGAATTTTTATTAGAAGACCTTTAATGATGGATAGATACCAATACACTTTAAATTAAATTTGCTTCAATACATATTAACATTTCGAATAAAATTCTGAACTTCCAAAATATCCTATTAGGAAATCCATAATTTGAGTTAGAAATTTAATAATTGACTTTAAGATTTATAATATTTTTTATGAAAACAAACTTTTCTTTCGAAACTCAATGATAAAGGACTTATAGAATCTTTTGACTTTAAAAGGTTTTGTCCCGCAAAATTTTCTCTCGAACCGTAATCTTTTTAAAAGGCTGACATTTTCTCCGCTCCACCCCTTTAAGATGGAGCGTGCAGATATCACAGTACTTATAAAACGTCACGTCATTATCATGAAACGAACAGTAAACGAAATTCGTTCTGAGGCGGGGTCTCACGTCCGAAACAATAGCCTATCAAAAGGTTTTCCATACAATTTAATAAAAATAGGGGAAATCCTTAAAAAATTAATTAAAAACCATTGACACTAAGAGATTTGTGTGAAGATTTCATATTATGTTTCTTTGAAAACAAGATTGCATATTTCCTTTTTATTTTGTAGGATAAGGTTGACAAACAAGGACACAGTCCACCTGATGGCAAGTGGTTGCTGTGGCCCATATCTACATCTATCTTCGATTACGAATACATGAGGACTAAGATGAAATGCCTCGTTTTCAGAAAAACGGATCTCCGGTTCTCTACACTCACCATATGAAACACAGCCGCGTTGAGCTGCTATTTTACGCTTGTGTTCTGTGAGAGCGTGGTCCTTCCCCGGTCGAGCCGACCAATAAAATAAATTTCTGCTTAAACTCTTATGAAATATTATTTATGCAGTAAACCATATCATAAAATTTTCTTCAATTTATTATTGTATGTATCGTATTGTATATATATATTAAACCGGTCAACCTTCTATAATAAACTTGGTTCTAATCCTCCTCTTCTGATGAAAAATATTCATATCAACAAAACAAGCAAAATCCATGTGTCGATCAAACATTGTAACAATCTATCCACTTTAACTAGACTATACTTTAGGATTTTAAAAAGGCCAAGTGTGTTGTTGAAATTGTAGTCACTATTTCTATAAAAATTAAGTAATAAACAATGTACTCGTAACAGTCCGTCTGGTAGTAAGTGGCTATTTTGGGAGTTTGGACTGTAGCCATATAGCACGCACAAATATTCATATACTCTATTTATTCAATATATTATAAGATTAATACACACTGTACTATAGTCTTGTTTTACTAAAATTTCATCTCACTCGACTATAACCAGTCTGTCCGGCTAATTGAGGAATACCTTGCGATCCTAGCTATCCGTCGACGATCCGCTAGACCTTTGTCCCTAAGCGGTACAAAGGCCTATCTCCGCGATCTTCCCGGGCTTCGGAGACTTCGGCTGTGAAACAAGTGTTTCGCATGTCTGGGTTATAAACTTAAGACCAAATTCATATTATAATTAAAATCAAGAAAAACGTAATTGATAACACCATTTATGTCAGTCAACGAAATGACAATCGTGTCTGTGTGTGTATATATGTGCATGTACGTGTAAATGTGCGTGTGCTAGTGAAAGTAGTAGCGGATGTGGTATTATTATATTATAAATTAAAAATGTACCCTCCCAGTCGAATTCCTAGAATAACAAAGCACTACTCTATTAGATTTAATACAACACACGGCGTAAGTAAATCCATTATCCTATCTCGTGCCGTGGATGTCGTAGGAGACGACCTAACGTATTCCCCAATAGACATTACCTCCGATAGCTACAGCTAAACATCATACAAGTTAAACTTAATTCAGTCACCTTCGTTAACTTTTGCTACATTTCATAACCACCTTGAAGCAAGTCTGAAAAACCTTCCTCAAGGGACAGAATATATTTTTGCTGAATTTTTTATAAAAGTAAGGGTGAGTTTATTGTCTATTTACACAACTATTTCTTTAGTTGAGTCACTATTTTTAAACTACTTCAAAAAAGGAGGTTTTATAATCGACGCGTATCTTTTTTTATAGAATATGAGTGGCAAACGAGCACACAGTCCATCAGACGGTAAGAGAATGCTGTGACAAGTAGACATCTACATCTATCTTCGATTAAGAATCAAAATGCAGATGCGTTATCACCCCTGAGGACTAAGATGGAATGCGTCTTTTCCAATTAAAAGTGTCTCCGGTTCTCTGCAATCACCATTCAAAACACATGAACATTGAGCTTTTTTATGTTCACCGATTTCTCGAAAACGGCAAAAACAATTTGAAAGATTATTTTTTAATAAATTGGTTACACTTTTGAAGTCAATTGTAAATAAAAAAAAAGTAAATTGAAAAAATAAAAAAATAGAGGTGAAGTTTTTTATTGCAACTATTAAGACGATATTCTATTTCTTACTGTGAACTTGTGATGTGCCTTAGTCCACCCAAAAAGTTAATAATAACGTCTACAAAAATAGTCTTTGAAAATAGTTTTCAAATAATAGCGTCTGAAGAAGAGGGGATTAAGAGGAAAGATTGATACACTATGACAGAGTACCGATTTCAGAAGCTATTTAGAAATAACGATGACAAACGAGCACACATCCCACCTGATCCATCATCGCTTAGGAAGAACTATAAAGGAAAGTCACGTTAGAGTCTAATTATCTCTACACTCACGAAACTAAACAGTAGCTTTATGCAGCTGTTTCATTATTCCACTTCCCGGTCAAGCCGAATTAAGACTTCAGAGACTTAATTGACATCGACTTCCTGCATGTCTTGCCAGGTCTTCCATTTAGTGGGGGGACGCCCTACACTACGCCTGCCGGTACGACGTTGCCACTCGAGAACCTTTATTTCCCATCGGTTGTCGGTTCTTCGAGCTATATGGCCGGCCCATTGCCACTTTAGCTTACTAATCTTTTGGGCTATGATGGTTACTCTGGTCCTACTGCGGATATCCTCGTTTTTTAGTCTATCACGCAGAAAAACACCGAGCATAGCCCTCTCCATAGCGTGCTGAGCTATCTTGAACTTCCTCATGCGGCCAGCAGTGAAGGACTACGCAGAAGTTTTGAAGTATGCCAGTGCATACCTCAAAACTTCAAAGTAATATTTAATAGCATATAGAACTACAAAACATTATTTTTACAAAGAACCATTTCCTACTTTTAAAAAATTAATAATGATCCCGCATTTCAAATAGCTTTTGCCGACAAACGTTATATTATTTTAAAGTTTCCCCCAAAAGCATTCGCAAATTATTTCGCAAATTATCTGTGGTCTGTGGGTGATGTACTTTTTTTTGGAGTCAGTCCAAAAGTAATTTGGAGTAAGCCCGCTACAATATGCGCATTTTATTATACGGTGTGCGGTCATTAGTGCTTGCCTGCTTTTGGAGCTTCACTGTTAGCGGGCTTGTAAAATGTTCGGTCAAATACACTCCAGACACACCATCGTTTTACCATGATCCAAAGTATAGTATTTTTTAATTCCTTTATGATGAATTGAGATACACTTGGGCTAACATTTAGACTATATCAAATTTTAATTGGTTGAAAATTGTAAAGTCAATCTCGCGCGCTAGCAAAATTTAGAATAAAAATTAGTAGGATGCGTAAATGATACATGTTTGCTCATATAAAATCGACACAGCACAGCGACACAAAATATAGAAGATCCATACTGTATTATTATGGCTTCAATACAAATGGATCTTCTCGTCTGGGGAAATACCACGCTCTCACGGAATACCAGCGTAAAATAGATGCATAATTCTGCTGCGATTCGTACATGATTGTAGAATATTCAGGGGTGGCAACGCTTTTCCATTTTGATACCTAATCGATGATAGTTTTACTTGTTTACAGTATTCAGTTAGTACCAGTTGCACTATATACACGTTTGTTATCGTTACATCTAATAAAAACGATAGAACTAAAGTAATAGTTGCAGAAATATATAGTAGTTTTTTTTTAATCGGAAAATCTAGAAATACCTTAATATTTCAAATTAAAGTATGTATAAATACTTACTTCGCTAACTCGAAGAGACCTTTTAAAAACAATAGAGTGACCACCACCAGTGAACCACGGCAGTCACTTACCATCAGGCACTTTGATAAAAAAGACAATAATTTGATAAATTCCACAAAAGACAATCAAGTAAATTATTATTAAAAGTAAGAACTGCAGTTATCTGTTATCAACAAATAAAATATCACATTCTACAGAATACGCTTCAAGGCGGCTTCTTATTACATTTGGCGAAAGTAGTTCTGGTGTGGCTATTTCTATTGCCTACTACACTCCGGAGATAAAAACGAATTTAATGATACCCCCACTTCGATAACCACGTCGCCGTTTTCGCTACTGGAAATCATAAAGGAACAAAAGCAAACATACATAAATACGTACTACAGACACATACAGGGTAAACCAACCGAAGAGGCATGACGACCGACAGATAGAGATAAATCGATCCAAATATCAATCGAACCCAAACTATTAGAACGGGCTATGGTTGCAGCATTACCAGGGTGACGATATCAGCTCTTAGATTTCAACATGCTCGGATCATCCAAGTAAAAGTTAAAATTACAGCCCATATACGTCCTGATATAGAACAACACGGGCCACCGGCGTATGAAAGTATAGGTCCACGAGGTCCTATGCGTACAATGAAATAAGTTGCAACCGCACTGATCACTAGACTAAATCTAGTTGCGCGGTTGAATCAACGTGCTACAAAAATTCTGTATTGTTCAGTTTTTTGCTGCGAAAAGATATCTGCCACGTCAAATTTACAAAAAGATAGCGTTACATTCACAATAATAACGGTCGTGTTGTTTCGGATCTATTTACCAACACAGGCCGCTCGCCTCCATACAATATACAAATTGGTCGAGTAACTGATCCAAGTATGTATCAGAGTTGTCGCTGTCACCGAGCGATACTGTTATAATGTACCTATGTGTGTGTGAAATTGTTAGTTTATTATTTTAATTGTTATGTGTAAGTTTCGTAGTAACATACGATGGTTTTTGTGTGCGCAAATATTCCCCAGCAAAAAATGACAGACAGTTCTGTATCGGGGAAAAACGCTATGGCTACTCCCCTCCGGTCCGCCGGTGACCCGTATTAATCTACAGGTCCTAAGCATAATAGCGTACTCGAAGCTGTTTTCAGCTGATATTGCTTATAGATATATCCGAAGATCTATTTACCAACACAGGTCGCTCGCCTTCATACAATATACAAATTGGTCGAGTAACTGATCCAAGTATGTATCAGAGTTGTCGCTGTCACCGAGCGATACTGTTATAATGTACCTATGTGTGTGTGAAATTGTTAGTTTATTATTTTAATTGTTATGTGTGAGTTTTGTAGTAACATATGATTGTTTTTGTGTGCGCAAATATTCCCCCGCAAAAAATGACAGACAGTTCTGTATCGGGGAAAACGCTATGGCTACTCCCCTCCGGTCCGCCGGCGACTCGTATTGATCCTCACGTCCTAAGCATAATAACTTACTCGAAGCTGTTTTCAGCTGATATTGCTTATAGATATATCTGACTAAATTTCTAGCTCATAGGCTAAAAGCTCGTCGTAAATTTCATAGTCCTACGCAAACTCGGATTCGATTTTACCGGCACTTACGGAATGGCAGCATATTTGTCGCAGGCTTATGGTAAAATCAGGTTTTGATCAAGAACCGGAAGAAGACAAAATTATTACTTAATCTTATCACTAACTTGAAAAAATCCTATTTTTTTATCAAAATCTGAATTTATTTAGTATTATAATAAAATTTAAGCTTAGGTTTGGTTAGGTTATCTAATTGTTTTATTTATTTAAAGAAATAGCATTGATTTTATCGTAAAACTAATCAGTTTAGGTTTTTGATCAAAAAACTGGATTTTGTCAGGTTTATGATAACACAAAGTAATAATTTTGTCTTGCTCCGGTTTTTGATCAAAACCGTAGGTTTTTGAGCAAAAACTTGATTTTACCATAAAGCTGCGACATATACAAAGCTGTATAATAAGCCTTAGTCTGATAGGCTTGTCTATCAATGCGGTCTTAATTACAAATGAAATAACGGTATCTTATAACTGCAAAGCTTTTACAGCTGCCATTCTAATCAATTTCTTAAGAGATTGTTAAATGAGCATGATGCAATAAATGAAAAGTTGAACTATGGTTACAGCTTATATACGTCCAACTGCTGGGCACAGGTCTCTTCCCATTTCTGAGAGGATCTTAAGGTCAAGAAATTAACTCCGCGCTGCCCCAATGCGTGTTGGCGGACTTCACACAAAAATATACCAAAGTCTAATACCGTGTTGGGCCAAAATTTGTTGTTAGGTTTTATTGTCAAGACTTTTCAGTGCCAGCCCGGAATCAGGAAGTTGGCGGTGTTTCAGAGGTCCTGACACCTGATATCTCTCCGGTTGTGTCGGATTCTTGTCCCATCAGACTATAAGAGTACGGAAATTAGAGAGTGCACCTGTGCTTGCGCACACAGTCGTGAACTATAATCCTGTCCAGCGCAGATGGCTTGTCTCCGTTGAGGTCGACCACCGTCACTGAAATTGGGGAAAGACAAAAATTTTAACAATTGTTTTTTTGTTATAAGTACCGTATATAGATTCATTTGTATTTACTAAAAGCTGTTATTTTGAAAACAGACACATAAATTGTATTTATTTGTATAGATAATAAAGATAATGTAAATATTTTCATCTCATAAGTCGAGGTATTTTGTTCTGAACATATAAGTTCTAATATTAGTAAGTACTTCTAATACCTGAACAGAATATCGATTGCGGGCAAACCTTGTATGGAACGAAATTGCCGTGCATCTCCAGTCTATAATTTTGCACGACGTAGGTAGAAGATTAACGGTTTGTCAATTCACCTTTAATATAAAAGAGAATTACCATCGCATTATAATGCCTAATCGCATACCCTTTTTTGATTGGTGCCAATCACACTTGAAGATAACTCCTACATATTCTTTTTTTTTACTTCTCTAAGCCAGGTCTTGACTACTATCCCATCTGATGGTAAGTAGTGATGCAGCCAAAAATTTTAAAGTGCACAGACTTCACAAAAGCCCATTTATCCTTGCCTTTAAGACACCCACATTATAATCGGATGGAAAGACAGATGCTGGCAACTTATTCCACTCCATTGCTGAACGCATGACGAACGATGAAGCAAACAGTTTGGTTCGAATGCGTGTTAAGTCGACAGCGAAAGGGTTGAAACTGGCCGAGCGCCTGGTTGTCCGATGGTGGAAGGGATAGGGAGAAAATAAATTATGCAATTTCTGCGCACACTCTCCGAAACGCATCGTGTAGAAAAGGCTGGCTACTTTGCGCCTGTTATAATGACGGCAGAAAAAGTTTAACTGATAAACAAACTCACAGTCCACCTGATCGTAAGTGGTTACTTCAGGACACCTGCAACCAACATCAAACAAAGAAGGCTACAGATGCGTTGTCATCCCTGAGTACTAATGTGAAATACCTCGCAGCCTGTAATTATACTCTCTCTCTCTCTCTCTCTCTCTTTCTCTCTCCTCTATATTTACCATTCGAAATCGGTAAGAGGGTAGTCAGACAGACTCCTAGGCAAAAAATAAAAAAGGAGTTCTTCCACCTAAAAGTTCGGCTTGACCTGGATCACAGAATACCAGCGTGAAAACAGCACCATGCTTCTACGTTTCGTATGGTGAATGTAGAGAAACGACTCAATGAGGTAAGATCCCTGGTAGCTCAGAAGCCTAGCGTTCGCTGTAAATTTCATAGAATGCGAGCAACCCGGGTTCGATTTCCGTCGGCAAAAAAATTTTATGAAAGGCATGTGAAGTCCGCCATCCTGCATTGTTCAAAAAACTCTCTCAGAAATGAGATAAGGCTTGTGCCCAGGAGAAGTACATAGGCTATTACTTAAACGACTCGATAAACATGTTACACACAGACAAATTTATCGCTATCAACGTATGTGTGCCGGCACCTGAACTATTTAATCAGGCTGTAAAGAATCAACTGCACTTTCGCCCCTGAGTTAGTAGCATTTTCTTCACATTAAACTTTATCTCCATTGTTGTAACTTGCACATAGACAAACTGGATCAGGAACAATGATTTATACGCCATACGAATAGTTATACCGTGAGTGAATCGAATCCATGACCCACAGTACTCGCTACTCTTGGCAGACAGGTTGGCAATCGCAGTATTAATCGATCTAGGTTAAATATCAAGCTGTGGTCTAAATGGTTGATCAACAAATTATCGTGAAAGATCTCCCGAACATTTTCTTTAGTGCTTACGATAACCACAAAACGACAAGTAATGATGGACGAGTTAAAAGTCCAGTTATCATACTGGCTCCCCAAATTCTCCAAATCGGAATACAACAGTGAACGCACTGCTGTTTGTCGATAGAAATAAGCAAGTAATAAAACACCGGCGAAGTGCGAGTCAGACTCGCGCATGAAGGGTTCCGTACAATTACAGGTTTCTAGTATGGGAGCCCACTTGGATGTTTTACTTTCTTTTTATTTATTTATTTTAATTCCGTGAAAATTTCAACTGTCTACCTATTACAGATTATGAAATAAAGCCCGCTGACAGACAGACGGACTGACAGCGGAGGCTTAGTAATAGGGTCCCCTTCGTTTTAGGTTACCTTTCGGGTACGGAACCCTAAAAATGAATATGTACTTACACCGAGGAAATAAACCTTACCAACTAATATTAATTTTGTATTAGAAACATAAAACATTAGAACCGATCTCCTATTCATCAGATTGTAAAAGCCATAGCTGGACATAGTTATTTGCTACCAACTTCAAGCAAAGAAGTCTATTGATGCGTACCTTTGAAGACTATTTTATTTTATAGGATAAGGGTGACAAGCTAGCACACACTACACCTGATGGTAAGTGGTTGCTGTGGCTTATAGACATCTACATCCTCGTTTACAAATCAAAATTCAGATGCGTTGTCAGCCGTGAGAACTAAGATGGAATGCCTCTTTTCTAGTAAAAACGGTCTCCGGTTCTCTACACTCACCATACGAAACACGGCAGCGTTAAGCTGCTATTTTACGCTAATATTCTGTGTGAGTGTGGTCCTTCCCAGGTCGAGTCGACCTGGAAGTCCAGTCGAGTCGAGCTGTAGCAGGAGCTATACAATTAATATAGCTGCAGCATGGCTCTACCACATTTAAAAACTAAGATGGAGTCCTTCATAGCCTGATATTATAATGGCTCTTTATACTCTTCAAACTGGAACACATCAGTGCACGCAGTGCTGCTTGGTTAGAGAAATAGATAATAGAGTTGCACCTTCTTAAATGGACTCCACAGCAAAAAAGCGGTCTCACCACTAGGGAAATGTAGTTAATAGTGATCATCTGAGTTAATTTATTATTATTATATAAGTACTAAATTCTTCACCAAATTTAATTTACAAACACATCATCAATTTTTAATAAAGAATGTGTGAGTGTGATCTGTGTGACGTCCTTCTTGTTCATAGTTCATCGGACTGAAATTAGACAACCCAAGCTTAGGACAAACTTTTGTCAATTGCATTACATATATTTTTGACTGCTAGTTTTTTAAGTTATACATAATGCACAAAATTTAACATTCCATTATTAACTCAACCATAAAGTAACTTAACTGACTCAACTAATTTCGTAGATTTTCTCTCGTACCTAAATATCAGTGGCAGTAATAGTACTCTATTAAAACATATTTGTGAGGACTCGAAAGCACAACATAAGCACTATAGTCACAAGAATAAATTTAACGCAAAATATGGAAATTCAAAAACATTTTACGTTCCCGCCTCAACTTGCAACTCAGACCACGCACCAGCACTGCAGGGCTAACGGTGTACAAAAAACGAGAACCTCTGACATTAGACACTGGAATTGCATCAGAGCCCGGTGCTATCCGACGTGGGAAGTTTACCTATAGCCGATACGTTGGATGCAGTTACTAACGATGGATCGATTGTATGGAAACGGCTTTTGTTCGCTAAATGCGGGCGTTTCGACATCTATACATTTATTTACTTACCAAATGTAGTTACTGTTCTTTTGTTCTGTTTTTGTTTTGTTACACCAAATGCGTGTATTGAATTTGATTTTTTTAACGAAACGTTTTTATTTTTATTTTAAATAAAAAGTAACTGGCAATATATTACGGGTACAGCTAGGCACATGCCTCTTCTCATTTCTGAAGAGAAATATTCGAGCAGCGATGAGTCCGCGCTACCCCAATGTGTGTTGAAGGACATAGTATATCCTCGAAATGTTTAAAATTTTTCAAACTACATACATTTCATTTCACGATGTTTTTCTTTCCGCAATTTAAATATTTTATTACAATTTGTATATATATTAGGTATTTCTTAGTAAAATAAAGGACAAATAAAATAAAATTCGAAAGCTTCATTGTTTTCGTTTTTTTGTTTTCGTTCTCTTTCGTTTGTGCAAGTCGGCAGTCTCGTAATTTCAACGCTTGTTGAGATTTCGTTGAAAACAATAGTATCCTCAGATATTTATCTCGAATGTCACTAATGTAGTTGTAAGAACGTCTTTTGGATGCTATCCACAAAGTCTGCAGCATCAGCCATAATCGCCTTGGCTAATGGAATTATGTTAGCAGTATCAAACTAAGCATAACATGTTGACAATAGCTGCACTAATAATTTTTAAGATGGTTATTCCATATGCTATAAGATGTCATATTTCTAGTGTTTCTAATACTAAAATTTAAAACTATAACTGTAAATTATTTGTAATCCGTTCATCACTATTCTGTGTTGTGTGTAATATTACTGATGTTATTTATAGCTGCTCATTTTTATAAAGGCCTACAACCATTCTACTAGGTGATAAGACTCCTATTCTGCCAAGTGTCCGTCTATGTAGGTATCACCCTCCCCCCCCGAACGGGTTCCCGCCTTGTCGTGGCGGTGGGGCTTAGTAGCCGTGGCTTGGTCACCCGCGGTGAACAAAGAGGAACCCCTTGGCTGGCCCGTGGTGTAGGGCCGGCTCGAGGTGGCCACTCCGAGTGGGCTTGGCGAGCCCATTTCAGATGTGTGTCGGTGGGCTGCGGCGAGAGGGGTGTCCTCTCCCCCTACCGCTGCAGCCGTGGTAGAGTGCGAGAAAAAAAAGGTATCACCCTCCCACCTATTTCTGCCACCAAGTAGCAGAGCTTGCACTGCTGTGTTCCGGCCTGAAGGGTATAGAGAGTCAGTATAATTACAGGCTGTGAACAAAGACCATGATCTACTGCCTAGTAGATCATCGTCTTTGTAGGTGACGACGTATCTATAACCTTTTTCGTTTGAAGTTGGTTGCAAATATCCAAGGGTAGTCAATATCAGGAGGACTGTTAGCTTATTTTTCACTTTATTTAAAAAAAAATTCAGCAATGAATTCATAAGTCTCATAAGAAGAAGTTTCTTTGATTGTCATATTAGACGATTCAACAATAGTATTTTTAGTGACCTTCCTCAAGTTTGTCTCCGAATTCCGGTAGGTCAGACACCGCCTCTGTCCCCGCGCTTCCCTTAGTGACGTGCAGTCGTGATTCATGACTTATTCGTATACTAGCTCTCGGCAGTGAAACTACATCTAATAATTCTTGAGATTTTCGTTGTTAGTAAGTATTTGATTAATTGTGTTGTTATAATGTAACCGATTAAAACTTTTTTTTTAATATTCTAATGACTAAGTAGAGTTTTTATCTTACCTTTTACCTTGAACTAAATCGTTTGTTTCTGTGATATAACTAACTGCATTTTTTGATATATATTATAACTAAATCATACTTAGTACGCCTGATTCTTTATTTCTAATATAATACTCGATAATCTCCATACATGTCCCCATCTTTACCTAACATCCAATCACTTAAGTCTTGGATGTTAGGTAAACTCTTAAAATCTTGATCAATCATTTCATCTGAAAGATTAAGCCATTTTTCGTTTACTATAATTGCTACTGAAATACTTTCAACGCAATATTAAACATCTAAGTAACGCTGTGTATGAGCGAACGCTAAAATTTTAACTTAACCTTAACTTGAATATTTTGATGTAATCTGAAGAAAAATCTGCGATATCAAATAATTGATTTTCCTCATTAAAATACCACCTAAATAACCAATCGTTTACGTAACGAGCACTTGTAAGAAACATATCATGGCCAAAATGACACGATAAACTGGTTCCATGAATAACACTGTTATCTTGGGTGTAAATTTCAAC
The DNA here is from genome assembly GCA_029286625.1 of Parnassius orleans. Classification (NCBI taxonomy): domain Eukaryota; kingdom Metazoa; phylum Arthropoda; class Insecta; order Lepidoptera; family Papilionidae; genus Parnassius; species Parnassius orleans. The sequence goes on along the minus strand of JAGSMP010000090.1, from coordinate 4,366,240 downwards.
CTAGATCATAGCGTATTATAATATCAAAACAACAAAAGATATGAGGATAATATCAACCAGATCAATTTATTCAAATGTACCTGTTTGCTGCAAAGTTATTTTCTTTCCAATGAAATGGCGTTTTAGCCACTTAAACTATTCAACTTTTTAAACTGAATTGAATTGAATTTTAACTGTTACTAGGCGAACATAAATCATTTGTATTCTAAAGAATAGCTTCATTTTTCTTAACAGATTTATAAATGACTAGTTATTCTATTTACAACGGGTTGAAAGGATTCATATGTCGTGTGTTACCCTATTTAATAACATGGGTGTCGTAAAAAGAATTTAGAAAAATTCCTATAAGTGTTTTGCATTATGAATAATAAAAATACGTACCAAAACTGACAAACTGAAAAAATTTTCAATTCAACGGAAGGGCGCAGCATTTAAACTGCGAAATACTTTGACCGCGAATCTGCCTAACAAGCGTAGGGATTATGGTAGCTCCTTTAAATCTCTGTCTATGTAAGCTTAAAATCAGTTACACGCACTAAAGATAATGATTTTTTTCTCAACATATGATAACTAGAATTTAAAGGTTTTCGCGCTAAACCTTCCAAGTGTTAAATAAAAACAAAACAGGAAATATAAAAAATATGTTAACCGTGTAGTGGCGGTGTAAGAATATCTACTATCCTATTATAGGTCCGTAGTTGTAAGAGGCAACACAGGGCATTAAATCAGGATATGGTTAGCAGCATCTTCTTAATAACATCTATAAAGTAAAAACCCAACCCGAAGCAAATCCGAACATAGGCGTTCAGCAGTGGACTTTCGTCACTTTTGATAGACTGTAATTATGATGATAAAAGAAAACTTAAATTTTAAAACATTTATTTATGAATAAAATTCTAATGATATAACAGTAGTTTCAAAACTTAATTTTCATTACCAAAAACAACCCTTACTATACCGACATGACATATATTTGGCAATAATTTCAAAAAGAGGAATGCCGAATGATAGAAAATGCAAATACAATACCTCGATTATTATTATTATTAAATAAAAGAAAAGATAAGCATTTCTTGGTATAGAAAATAAATAAGAAGCAAAATTAGCAGAAGCAAAATTAAATAAAAGATGGACAGCAGTATCTTTCTATTAACAACTGAAAATGATAAAAAAAACTGCGGTTGTCAACCCTGCCCTGCTAAGCGTGGCAAACATGTCAAATATAGTCTTATATGTATATATATATATTTATATAGTCTTATAAGGCAAGCTATGGGAAAGGCCTTTGTTCAGCAGTAGACGTTTAAAAAAGTTAAAAAGCTAAAGTTCAGCCTATATACGTCCCACTGCTGGGCACAGGCCTCCTCTCACTTCAGAGAGAGTTTTAGGGCAAGGAAATGTCCGCCGCGCTGCCCCAATGCGTGTTGGCGAACTTTACATGTCTGCGAAATTTTTTTTCTTATTTCTCAGACATGCAGGTTTCCTCACGGTGTTTTCCTTCACCGCCGAGCACGTGGTAAATCAGCACTTAAAATTGCAATTAACAATTTCATTGGTGCGGCCGGGGAACAAACCCGGTTGCCCGCGTACTGTGAAATTTACACCGAGCGCTAACCATCTGAGCTACCACGGCTCGTAGACATTTGATTGCATGCAATTAATGAATGAATACAAACATTCACACAGACCATCATCCATCATTTTAAAACGATTAATATGTTCTACTCTGTGGATGCAAATAAAAACTCGATTAACTCATTTCATTCTTACTGTTACCAAGTTCCTAGTAATTTTTTGTGAATTAAGATTTCTAATCGCTACAGTTATTAAAATATGCTTAGACTCCATACCCGCGAGCAGCAACCCGCACAAACATTTGTCAGCCAAAATGCCAAGTTGATTCGGTGCGAAACTACGGACCGCTATAGATGGACTGCGCGCCAGTGGTCTTGATATTTAATACTTGTTAGGTATTTATCTATACAAATAAATAAAATTGTAGTGTCTGTTTGTAATGTCAAAATAACAGCTTTTTACTAAATGCATATGAAAGTATTTACGGTACTTATAATTTAAAAAAATGTTTTGTCTATCTGTCTATTTGTCTGTCAGCCTGTTTGTTCCGGCTAATCTCCGAAACGGCTGGACCTATTTTGACGGGATTATCACTGGCAGATATCTGATGTTATAAGGAGTAACTTAGGCTACTTTTCCAATCGTAACAAATTCCACGCGGGCGAAGTCGCGGGAACAGCTAGTAAATCAATAATCTAGTAAGTGTATTGGTAGTTTTGATCTATCATAGTTTTATTTTCTTGGTTACGTTGTTTCCTTTAAAAATGAGTTTAAAAAATATTTAATTACTATTATTTCATTATAACGGCTGAAAATAAAAAACTACGGTTGCCAACCCGCTTGTCAAGCGTGGCAGCTATGGCTAATATAAGGCAATCTATGGGGAGGCCTATTATTAGCATTGAACTGTTGCGGTGTAACGGTAACTGTTATTTCATATTAAAAAAAATTGGCGACTCCGTGGTACAGTGGCTTAGCAATGAGTTACGGCGCTAAAACCGCGGGTTCGGATCCTGCACGGAACAAGTATTTGTATGGCCTAAAAAATAATTGTTCCGGTTCTGGATGTGTCCTTGTGCAATTTGTGTATGTAAACTGCCTCCACGATACAGGAGGAAATCCTAGTATGGGGGTAACGTATTTTTATGAGTAAGAGAATTAAAAAACTAAGATCACTTTTGTCATCTCTATTCCGATGCTTGATGTATTCTATACTATTTATGTAAACATTAAAACAACAAAACTACTACTACTTTTTACGTGGTAGAGTCATGCTGCAGCTATATTAGTAGTATAGTTGTAGCACGAATGGGTCGGCTCGACCGGGAAGGACCACGCTCACAGAATACCAGCGTACAATAGCAGCTTAACGCTGCTGTGTTTCGTATGGTGAGGCATTCCTTCTTAATCCTCACGGGTGACACCGCATCTACATTTTGATTCGTAATAGAAGATAGATGTAGATGGTCTATGGGCCACAGCAACCACTTACCATCAGGTGGACTGTGTGCTCGTTTGTCACCCTGATCCAATTAAAAAAAAAAAAAAACACAATTTTGCAGGCAATACTGTACTGGATTAACTATAAACTACTATTGGCAATATAAAATAATTAATTAGTCACCTCCTTGTATACCGTTAATGTCATAGGATACAATTACACGTTCAATTGAACGATCGCAGGTACTAAATATCTTACACGTTTAACACTGCTCCCTGTCGCCAGTCTGGATATTTCACACCTGGCGTAAACAAGACGGTTCATCCATCGGAAACCATAAAGATTTTTCTAGCATTTCCCGTAGTAGCCTCTTGCGACACCCACAGGACGAAATAGGCGATTAATTATCTCACGCACGGTACAGCGGTCATTTTAAATGTTGGATTTTGACACACAACACATGTTTGAATAGTTATCAAACATTTAAAGATAAGGTTACAAATTTATATAAAAATACAATTACATGATATTGCACTATAAATTTTACAGTGAAATAATAATCAATATTAATTAAAAATATCAAAATACATCCAACCTCCTATATTTTAAGGCACACATTTACCGACAAAGCCGTTCAACGAGGCACCTCACTACCAACCATTCATTACGCCGGCACCGCACTGCCTCCACCTAACCGTCGCGATGCACTCACGACACTAACTAAAATTCAAATCCAATTTGTTCTTTTCACCTATTTTTCACTATCCGACCCAATATTTCAACTCTGACAGCTGTCAGTTTTGCGCGCCATTTTATCAAGCAATTTTTTGGGAACATCTGTGTTGTTGTTTTTTGTGAATGCTGTCTGGTTGATTCGCAGCTCTCTTCCGGTGGATATTAAAAGGTGAGTTACATTTGAGTTGTCTTTTTTTTAATCAATTCAATTAACAAGTCTGTCTAAACTTTTAATTCTTTATATTAATCTTTCAAATTATTTTATTTAAACTATTCGGACCTATATCACTTACAAATAAGAATATATAGTTAACTTTTACGAATACGAATATTCAAAATCAAGTAAATGAAATTATATCGGAATTACCTAATATTTAATAGTACATAATATTTTTTCATAATGAATATTAATATACAAGTTTCTATCTTATCAATATATAATTTATCACTTTTTAAACTGTTTTAATTTGCATTGATCTAAATATCTTATTGACTGGCTGAATGAATAAAACTATCTTAATTCAGTCAGCCAAAAACCTTTTGCAACCGAAAAAAAAAACAAATTAAAAAATCATTACATACCATAAACACTAAACATGAAGCAAATATTTTTTTCTCTATTTTATTATTACCACTACATATGCTTTATAATATGACGTTAGTGGATTCAATTGGCATTCGGTTTTCATGAAACTTTTTTTGAAACTAACCATCTGTGTAAACACACACTTCCTAGTAAGATAAGACTATAGTATTACGTTGCGATGAATATCTCAAATGAAAAATAAAAGAAATCCATCAGACATTTCATCATAATCTTCAGGTGTTAAAACGCGTTTATGTATATTTTGTCTGAAGTTAGTTGCAGGTGACCGTAGACAGCAGGAAACACTTACCATTCGGTAGACTAGATTGTTAGTTAATTTGCCTTTTTTTATAAAATTTAAGTGACAAGCAAACTGACAGTCCACCTAATCGTAAAAGCAAAATTTAAAAAAAGAAGGCTACAAATGTGTTGTCACTTCTGAGGACTAAACTGGCTCTCTTTATACTCTTCAGACCGCATTCAGACCGAAACACAACAGCGCATATATTATTCCTATTTCTGCCGCCAAGCAGCAGTTTTTCACGCAAGAGGATGGCATCTAGAATCCCTAGATCCCTAGAAAAAGGAGTTCTACCACCTATGAAATAATATCACTATAATACAAAAAATTATTGGAAGTGACCTTGCCCAATTGTAACTTCTTGACAGGCTGGAGTTATTATTTTTATTTTGAAAACTTTACCCAACATCAAGATTTACTTCTGTATCGTGAAGGCGTTTTACAAGCATATATTGAAAACGGTTTGTAGGCCATCCAATACAATCGTGAACTTGAGGATACCAAAACAATATTTTAACGTGGTAGAGCCACGCTGCAGATATGTTATGGTTGTAGCACGAATGGATCGGCTCGACCGGGGTAGGACCACGCCCTCACAGAATACCAGCCTAAAATGGCAGCTTAATACTACTGTTGTATTTCGTATAGTTAGTGTAAAGAACCGGATACTATTTTTACTGGTAACAAGGCATTCTACCTTTGCCTTCAGGGACAAGAGATCTATGTTTTGATTCTTAATCGAGGATAGATGAAGGTGTTCACGAGCCACAGCAATCACTTACCAACAGGTGGATTGCGTGTTTGTCATCCTTATTCTTTAAAAAAATATACAAACACTTTACATAACACAGAAGCACTCACTCTTTCTAATCTAATGCGTATACAGAAGAATGAAAACATAGATTTTTATATCAAATTATTTATTTTTCATTTTTATTTTTGTGATTGTTAATGTATACTTTTAAGCTACTATCAAAATTTCATGACATGTGAAGTTGTGAGTGACTTAATACAAAATCTCAAAAGAATGATCACACATATCTACAGTAAACAATTTGCCTAAGTCAGTCAACTAACATCGAAGATAATAACATTAATATACAGCCTTATTGATACCATCTTCTTTTTGAAGACGATACAAAAAAGAATGGTTTAGCGAAATTTCAGGTTGTAGCGAAGTTTCCGGATTTTGTGTTCATAATTGACTTAGAGAACATTAAAGATTTCAACAATTCTGTTGAAGTCTTTAATGTTGGAAAAGAAGCGACACTATACAATGGAAGAGACCTATGTCCGCCCTTTACAGCAGAGGACTGTACATATTGAAAAGTACAGAAATTTAGCATGCAAATATGCGACTTAATCCAATCTAACAATAATATCACAATTCAGTTAACAAAACCAAGGAAAAGCTTAATAAAAATAAATAAGACGCTCGTAATTTTGTCTGTCAATTTTTTTTTTATTCTGTCAAACTCCATCAATTCCCTGTAAACCATTAAACAAGTTAGTAGCGATTGCTTCATTACATTGTTTTCCATAACTCTCGTATCTGAACACAATGAATGGACCATTTTTTGTATCGGACAAATCTTAATGGTCCGTTATTAAGAAACAATTATGTTTTTTTTTTCTTTCCAAACAGACAACTGATTAATTGCAGGTCGTAACAGAGAATTGATTTAAAAATCGACCGCTGTAATAATTAGTATACTAACTAAGTAGGTCTAGACATAGAGGACGTACGAGTACTTAAGGAAATTGTACAATATCTAGTACAATATCTAGTCTAGTTGCAATATTAATAATGTTCTTCGTGCTAGAGCCACGACTGAACTTGCGATACCATCCATACCATCTGGATTATTGGCGGTCCATCACTGTGCGATTTAGAAGAAGTTTTCTTCCTCGAACAACTTCCTTGTATAATCTACTATCACCAGATATTTTTCCCGACCGATACGACTTAGGAACCTTCAAGAAAAGAGCCTTCTCTTTTCAAGAAAAGGCCGGCAACGCACCTGCAATTCCCCTGGTGTTGCAGTTGTTCATGGGCGGCGGCAGTCACTTACCATCAGCTGAGCCGCATACTCCTTTTCCCCCTCTCCTATATAAAAAACGATGTAGTTGTATTGTGGCCGCAGCACAAATGGTTCTACTTGACCTGGGAAGTCACCAGCAAAATGTTGCTGTCTAATATGGTGAGTGACGTGAATAGGATACCAGTCTAACTGAATGAGATATTCAATTTTGGTCTTTAAGGATTATTTTAATTGAACAATTATCTGCGTCTCACACCGTACACTAATCATTAAGTAAACTGTGCTGTATTGGTTTGTCACTTTTACTAGCATGAAAAAAATACGGATCATTTACGATAATGGCCAAACTTGGTAGGCGGGTTAGCGGGTCTTTGACGCTCCTTGTCGTCGCAAGACTATATTATTCGTAGCGGCACGAAAGTCTAGCGGTAACCGTTATTGCGCATAAGTCGCGCTGATTGGCTTATTGCGCATAAGTCGCGCTGATTGGCTCGTGCCTATCGTTCGCACGCGCTGATTGGCTCTCCAGTCGCATTCGTGCAATTCAATTCGTGCGCGTCCCCTCCACGTTTAGTTTAGCGCTAGACTTACGTGCCGCGACTTGTATAAATCTGACATTTACGCGATGGTGGTTACCACTTACTTCTGCAGTGTAAATTTAAAAAAAAACAAATATTAAAACAAAGTGACAAAACTCTTTGTTTTAATATTTATCATTTTTAAATTTAAGTGTAGTGACGGTGTAAGAATATCCACTACCCCATATCGTCCTGTGGGTGTCGTAAGAGGCGACAGAGGGAAACAAATCAGGAGATGGGCAGCAGCGTCTACCTAATAACGAATAAAAATGAAAAACTGCATTTGTCAACCCGCTTGCCAAGCGTGGCAACTATGGCAAATATCCCCCCTATGAAGCTATCTATCGGGGCGGCCTATGTTCGTAGCAGTAAAATTTTGCTAGGATTATTATAATATAGATTTTAATTTGGTATATTCGGTTTTTTTCACTACACTATGATTTTATCCTGTATCGTGGAGGCATTTTACAAACATAAATTGCACAAGAACAAACATCCTGACCCGGAACAATTATTTGTAGGCCATACAAATACTTGCGGGTTTGAATCCGCACGGAGCGTGATTCAAACCCGCGGCCCTCAGCTCCACAACTCAATACCTAGCCACTGCGTCATGGAGCCGTCAAAGTTTAGTAGCTTAAATAACTATCCTCTGCAATAATGATTTGAGAAGTAGCATAAGTGATTGGGCAGCTCGATAAATAGTTCGTCAGTTCTCCTCGTACCGTTAAATCCGAACGTTAAATTGGATGTAAAGAGCGGCAAATTATCGTTAAGACGGGCGATGCATAAGTGAGAAAGTGAGTAATGATCCAATTACAGACGAGTAATATACATAAATGTATATAAATATACTATATATAGTATATTTATATATATTTATATTATGCATAGGTGATAATATATGTAAATATACGGATTTATATCTATTTACTTACAATATTATATCATAATATATTTTGTTACATATAATGTTTTTAATTTTAGTTTCTTTTCTTTTCTTTTTCTTTCAATTGTAACGTATACGTGAAATTCCCACTACTCTATGGGCTGACTGTTAGAGAATGCCTTGAAGGTTTAAGCATTAAGTCCGCCCTTTGTATCCTTTTTTTTCTTAGGGAATGCAATAAATATTTTACAATAAAAGTAAATAAAATATCAGTGACCGTAGGTTAAGGTGTATATTAATATTAAACGTATAATTTTAGTGGCTCTTCTCATTTTTTTAAACTATTATAAGCCAGTGCTTGACTGATCCCACCTGATGGTAAGTGGTGATGCAGCTGAAAATAGTAAAGAGCACTGACGTAGCTTTATTAAGCTAAGCCGCTCCAATCTTGTCTTGAAGACACATCATTATAATCGGATGGAAAGACAGATACCGGCAAATTATACCATTCATTTGCTGTACGCAATAGGGTATTTTACAAAAATGATTGATTTTGTAAAAAGTAAACGAGAAATATTGATTTATATTTATAAAAATGCATTATTAGATGCAGATGTGTGTTACCCGTATCTGTCCCAGGATCTTCTGAACAAGCTGGAACGCCTTCTCAATAACTGTATAAGATTTATTTTCGGGCTTCGTAAGTATGACCTTATTCGCAATATAGATCTAAGCTTAATTGGCTTACAATCCGGCAGAAGCGTATTTCCAGAATATTACTTGTTCTTTTTTCCATATTAAATGACCCATTTTCGCCTTCTTATCTTAAGAGTAAATTTCACTATCTCTCCTCATCTCATGATAGAGTTCTACGTTCTTCTTCTAACAACAAAATATGTATTCCAGTTCACTTCACCGAGTTCTATGGTAACTCCTTTACAGTTCAGGCTACACGCCTTTGGAACTCCTTGCCCGATGACATCAGAAGAGCTCCCAATAAGTTTGCTTTTAAAAAGTTGGTGCGTTATCATCTATTAAAGACAACGCTTCTTATATGAATCATCGATGTCATTTATATTGTTAGACGTATATAAAATTTATTCATACTCGTAGGATAAAATAGGACACAAAAAAAATTAAATTACAATTTTATGAATAGTTCAATGTTTTCACTTTTATATTCAGTGAGGTTATAATTGATATGCCTTTTAACTGACTATTTATAAACCAGCCGTTATTAAAGCAAATGAGTCGTCGCATGAATTATGTTGGTTCCGGGAATGGGAAACAAAATGGATCGATAAGACACGTGCGAGAGTACCTTATATGTAAGTGATAAAACTGTACTCCCACGATGATATTTGCATGCATACATTGTGATATAGTAGTCATTTCTTATATTTACGCGAATATTACACATTCAATAAAACAAATTTATTACATTGCGAATAGTAAGTACCCATTCAATGACACTAATATTAGCTATCGCATTTTAAAAAGTGAAGTTAAAGTCTTATTACGTTTCCCAGCTGAGCATAAGCCACCTTTATTTTGGTACGAGGTTAACGCATTTTATTTTTATTTATTTTCATTTCTCGACGTTTCAGGTGCTTAACAGCACCTATAGTAGTTTGAAGCAACTGCTTTTATGGTCACGGCAGGCGGACAAGGGTATTGTAACAAATTTGCAATAGGACGTCTCTCGTTCTAATTCACTCTTTACATATAAATAATAGACTCATTACTTATAGAGCCGTGGTAGCTCAGATGGTTAGCGCTCGCTGTAAGTTACACAGTACGCGAGCAACCTGGGTTCGATCACCGCCGGCATCAATGAAATTGTTAATTGCAATTTTAAGTGCTGATTTACCACGTGCTCGGCGGTGAAGGAAAACATCGTTAGGAAACCTGAATGTCTGAGAAATCAAAAAAAAAATATTTCGAAGACATGTGAAGTTCGCCAACACGCATTGGGGCAGCGCGGCGAACATTTCCTTGCCCTAAAACCCTCTCAGAAATGAGAGGAGGCCTGTGCCCAGCAGTGGGACTTATATAGGCTGTAACTTTACTTTACTTTACTTTATATAAATATAACCGTTCTTATCATTGCTCTATATTCTATAGTAGTGATAGAATTATGACTGACAGAATAAGAAACCTCTAAGGCATTTAAACGAAGTATTCCTTGCAAAACTACTACGCGCAATACAAGTATGTATGAGAATACAAACTTTCTTTATTTTAATTATTATATCTGCTATCATATTTACAATATATTATTATATAACTGACAGACACGTTGTTCTAGTAGCGCTAAGTGCGACTGCAGATCGGGATCGAATCTAGGGTCGGCCAAAATCAATTATTGGGTTTTCTGTCAAGAAATTCTTAGAAGGAGCCCCAAGTCATGAATTTGACGGCGTTTTGCCACCGTGACTCGAAAATTACTCTCTCTCTCTCTCTCTCTCTCTCTGATCGTGTCGGATTGCCGTCCCATCGTACTGTGAGAGTGAGGGAATAGAGAGTAGTAGTAGTAGGTGTATTTGTGCACAACCTCGTGCAATATAATCTTGTCCAGCGCAGATGACTAGTCTCCTAGACAGCCCGCCGTGACCGAAAGTCGGTCAGGTGGACTTTATTACAGTAATAAACTATACAGTTATGGGATTGACCTTCTCACAAACAACAAGTCTTTAATCATCAAATGCCTAAATGGTACATGCTCACGATCGCAATATTAGATCTATGACATTTCATCTGTTTAACGTTATCTTGAGTTCTAACAATTGTTAAGAAGGTCATTCTGCTCGCTACCTGTAGAAATTTCAAGCGATTTTTAATAATCAACTCTAAATAACAACGGGAAAAGAAACACCATGTATTGTTCCTGTTTTTTGATGCTGCTCTACCACATGACACTATCAAAATCTGAATAATTGACAAATTAACAAGATACTAATGCTTAAATAGAAAAGGGTACATTATGAATAGACATTTTAAATTTGAAATAATCCTTAAGAATTTAAGCTTATTACAGTTATGGTTTGTATCCATTGGTCCAAAACAAAGGATTAACGGCTAGACCAAGAGAGGGCGCTTCCACAGAATACCAGTGTGAAATATTAATAATAATAATAATGTCCTCCAGACCGAATCTCGGTCACGGCGGCCAGTCTCAACGGAGACTAGCCATCGGCGCAGGACAGGATTATAGTGCCCAAGTGTATGCGCAAGCACAGGTGTACTCTCTATTCCCTCACTCTCATAGTCCGATGGGACGGTAAACCGACACGAACCGAGAGTTATCAAGCGCAGGACCAACGGCTTAACATGCTTTCCGAAGCACGGGGGTGAGACACCGCCAACTTCCTGACTCCGGGCTGCTGAAATATTACATTTGTGATATATTACAATTTGTTTAGAATTAATGAAATAAAATGATGATGCGTTTAAATAAAACTAGTTTTTACGGATTTTATCGCGTTTAATAACTTATTTTATATCCCCGACGTTTCGAGCACTTTACAGCACCCAAGGTCCAGTCCCCCCCCCCTTCATGGGTGCTGTAAAGTGTTCGAAACGTCGGAAATATAAAAAAAGTTAATATACGCGATAAAATCCGTAAAAACTAGTTTTATTTAAACTAGTATATGTGTAGTGTTCGCGTGTATTGGTAGCATTCCATCCCAGAGAACTGAGATGGAATGCTAACAATACAAAGGGTCTCTGGTTCTTTCAGAATATTATGCTGCTATACTATATACCAGTGTGAAATACATAGCTACCGGGGTTAGGTGCTATATACCACAGACCGTAGTAACCGTGTAAAGGCGGGCGCAGAGAGTAACTGAAACATGAGATAGGCAACAGCATCTTCCTAATAACAACTTAAATTAATAAAAAACTAAGATTGCCAATCTGCCTGCCAAGCGTGGCAACTATAGCAAAGCCTATGTTCAGCAGTGGACTTTTATAGGTTGTAATGGATGGATGAAATGGATGGGCCACAACTACCATTAACTACCAACACATTTGTCAACAGATTTACCATCAAGTTTACTGTGTGCTCGTTAGTCACCTTTCCTTTTATGAAGTCAATAAATATCATAGAAAATATTCACACGTTGGCATATCTTTTATATACGTGAATTATTTGCTCCTCTCGCTTAAACAAAGACGTATCCCTGTTGACCCGGGACATTACACAGATTTACCGCACCATAAGGAAGGTTCGACGTTTTACGGAGCCATATATCTCAAACGGCACGTTATAAATTATGGCAATAAACGCGAGTTTTAATTTCAACCCCATTAGCCCCAAATTGGGAGATCGGCGAGCTCGTAAATATTGTGTGTCCCCTAAAAAGACCGTTGACCGGTGTAAATGATTACTTTGCAAACTTACTACTCTTCTTCCAACAAAGTTGCTCGTTTTACTACCTAATTTTATGTAAACTGACTTGACACTGGCAGAATTCTATCAAGAGAAGCCATAATTTAAAAGAAGAAGAAGAAGAATTTTATGTAAAATATCTGATTAACCCAGCGTGACCGATTGACATGATCTAAAGACGTGACTGCGGTTTCGCGGGTCTTTGGTGGACCAAATATTTGATCAAACAAATTTGTGGTTTCGAATATGGTTGTATTATGCCTATATGCTCCAGCGTATAGTAGTGAAATCCAATGTTTCTGTTTAACAAATATATTTTTTTACAATTTCATTAAGCAAAAAATTTTTGTAAGGATTTTTATACTACTAAAGAGTACATGATTGATAATAATGATAGGAATGAGGTAATCGCTACCATGCTGTTTCCAAATGTTTTCTTAACAATTGTATAAATATTACATTAAAAAAGTCTCGCTGGGTTTCTTGCTGGTTCTTCCCATTACAGAGGTATTTTTTCCAAACCAGTGGTAAAAGTTAAAAATTACTTTCAATCAGAATTACATGTAATCAATCTATACAAATAAATAAAATTGAAGTGTCTGTTTGTAATGTCAAAATTACAGCGTTTTACTAAATGCATATATGAAAGTATAACGGTACTTATAACAAAAATACACTTTTTTAAATTTTTGTCTGTCTGTCTGTATATTTGTTCCGGCTAATCTCCGAAACACCTGGACCGATTTTAACGGGCTTTCACTGGCAGATAGCTGATGTCATAAGGAGTAACTTAGGCTACTTTTATTTTAGAAAAATAATTAGGGTTCCTCGAAAAAAATTAAAACCCAAAATTACACGCGGGCAAAGTCGCAGGGAACAGCTAGTATTGAATAAAAATGATTCTATTATATTCTATTCTATACAAAACCAAAAGTTCTATTTTTTTTAATTACAGTTAATTTATTATATTTAGCAATTTTTCGTTGACGACCAATGTAATAATCAGTATCAAGCTAGACCGACGTAGCTAAAGGTAGAATAATAATAATAAAAGCAAATTTATTTGTCGTCGAGACACAAATTGATAAACAACTAATCTCATTAAAGATCACACATTAATGAAAGAAGCCATTAAAAAAATTGTGCATATGATTGTGTACACACGTACGAAGTTAAACTTCTTAACGACATATCATTGTTCTTTTATTATATTACTCTCATACAGTCCCGGCGATGACACGTTACAAGAAAACGTGACTTTTTTTTAAATACCGTACTAAATTTCTAAACTACGTCTATAAAGAAATTTTACTACAAAAATATTCAAGTAACATAGATTATTTATTGTAACGTGCGTGCCCCGGGGAGTATTTTGGCTAAGCGGATCACACCAACGCAACAATTCAATTATTCAGCTCGTATAGCGTATCATCCTATTTGTATGGAATTTTAACCAATGAAACGCGTAGTCTAAACCTCAGTGCCGTACTTTGTGACAGCCGATAAAAGAAGTCTACGTTCAGCAGTGAACATGTGATCTTTAATGTTACTAAAATTAAGCTGTATTTAAACAGGTTAATAAAAGCAAAATATCATTACGTCAAAGCCAATCTATATAAAGAAACAATTTTAAAGACACTTGATTTATGCCTCTAAAACAAAAACATGACATAATTGAAATGATTATATATAATTAACACGTCATAAAAGAAAAAAAACAATGTAAAATGCTAATGCAAGTTTGATAACCTGATAGCAACTAATAACCAGCCTGTATATGAATATTCAGTTTAAACACACACACAACGACATTAAAATGATCAAGTTCCTATTGAGAGCCGTGTATTCCAGTGTGCAGTGTTTATATAGTAAATGCTGCTAAATTCGACCAAATTACAAATTATTTAGTTTCTTATGTTGTAAAAATCTCCACCGAAATTTGTTATCTAATTTATATTATTATTAATTTATTATAATATATTTATTATATTATATTTAATTTTAGTCTGATTTTTCAATCGTCAGATTTTTTTATAGAATAAAGGTGAGAAACGAATACACAGTCCACCTAATGGTAAGTAGATACTGTGGCCCATAGACATCTATAAACAAAATGCAGATGCAGATGTTAAGAACTAAAATTCAGATGCGTTATCACCCCTGAGGACTAAGATGGAATGCCTCGTATCCAGAAAAAAGGGTATCCTGTTCTCTAAGCTCACCATGTGGAATACAGCAGCTTTAAGCTGCTATTTCACGCTGCGCTGGTATTCTGTGAGAGCGTTGTCCTTCCCCGGTCAAGCCGACCCATTCGCGCAATGTATATAATATAGCTGCAGTCTCTACCACGTATGAAGATAACAGTTATTTATCGAATAAATTATAACCCGACTGATTATGAAAGCGGAACAATTAAACAATTTTATTTATATTGAATAAAGAATTTGTATGGCCTACAAATAATTGTTCCGGGTCTGGATGTTTGTCCTTGTGCAATTTATGTTTGTAAACTGCCCCCACGATACAGGAGAAAATCCTAGTGTAGAGGTTACGTAAAAAAAAAATATATTTGTAATATTTAATTTGTTTGTGTTGTATTTTATCCTTACCACGTTATTTAACTCGCTTTCTTGTATATCTGTTCGGGTTGAATTTAGTAATTGATTTTAAACTAACTTCCCGATGAGAAGATGACTTGCAATTTTGAATATAGCTCACAATAAATAAAAAAAGGACGTGGTATTTAAATTCTTTTTAACTCATTAATTATGCAAATGACGTTTTATTAGGCGTGAATTTAAAAGATACTTAATAGTTTAATCAGATCACAATTGGATTACAAAAAAAAAGTATATCTTCATAAAATAAATTTTACCTGAGGCCTTTAGTCACAAACAAGTTCCAATTTTTTTTATTAATTAAAAAAAATGTTTACTAGATCGTTTCATGAATATCAGCGGTACCCTAAAACTTAAAACAGAACGGGAACCCCACTTTTGGTGACCACTTAATTAAGATCGCTGCGGCATTATCCTTGAGTGGCACTAACTTGGCATATGATACTCGTATTTGACATTTCATGAAAGTTTACCGTTTTAAAATTAAAGACTATTGGCGCGTCATTAAAATTATATTGCTTAATAGCTTTTAAATCGACGTAATTGGTCACGTAGCTTGGTGATCAGCGTGTAATGAATATTGGACTCAAATACCATTGTGATTAAATTATATATAATACTGGTTGTTAATTTTCATGTTCTAATTTGTATTATTGCTGCCCCTTCGCACAAAAGAACTCATTTATGAAGTAAATAATTGAATATTCTATTTTGTTTTCTTTTTAATTAAAAACTTAATTCTCCAGAAGAAGAATATTAATTTATGAACGTAAACTAATTATGAATGCGATTATCATTCATAAATTTCACACATACAAACGTCAATGTTCATAAATTTTACATATACTAACGTGAATGTTTGTATATGTGAAATTTATGAGACCGAAACAATTATTTGCATGCCATACAAGTGGCAAGCACTTGTTTCGTGCGGGATTCGAACTCTCGGACCTGCAGCGCTGTACTATCGAGTTGCAATTCTTCGTGGTACATTGCTTTTGAAGTTATACTTCTTTTGGGGCGTTTGGGGAAAATGATGAGTGAATTTTTACGATGCGCGTGCACACCGACAGCTAAAAACAACACCATGAAATTGTTACGATGCGCGCGCACACTAACACCTCAAAGCGACAGCGTCAGTGGGTAACTGTCTCTCAAGTTTTCGTGGGAACTGATAACTACATTTAAGGTAGTTATTTTTAGTTATTTTTGTTTTGTTACGCTAAAGAAGTATAACTTCCTACGTGCGTACATAAGTACACACACGTTTTTTTTTTTCTTATTTTCATAAAATCAATTAAAAATTTTAATGCATGTAGTGATTATGGCGTTCGCCAGGCTAATTTTAACCTCCACGACAATTTGCATTTTAGATATACATTTACATTTTATTATTTATTATATACTATATTATATTCATATTGGGTCGCCTCGACCCGGGAAGGACCACACATTACTGCTATCGAGCATAATGCTGCAGTGTTCGTATAGTAAATGACGAGTCATTGTATCTTAGTCTTCAGGTGTGACCATCAGAGTGCAGATGCATTCTGAGCCTTAAACGGGGATAAATGTAGGTGTCTACGTGCCACAGTATCCACTTACCATCAGGTGGACTGTGTGCTCGCTTCTTACTCTTATAAAAACATGTAAGTCTTTGTATGTGTTAAACACGTTTGATTGTTATTTGCCTGTCACATGTCACATCGAACTGGTGGTCACACTTTTTTAGACTGTTGCCTTCTATCTAATCTCTAGAGTGCTATAATATGTTTGTAGTATTTCCCATGTTTGTATGTCCCCATACTTATGCATCATGATAAACTGTGGTATTTTGTCCCCCTTACTTCTAAAAAAAACACAAAATATTGCACGCGTGTTTCGTGGCCCCAAGCGATCAAAGGAAAACGTTGACACGAATATATTGTTTTATCGGTAATTTAATTTAATGTCAGATTAATCTCAAAATGTTGCAAAGTTTTACGATTCGATTTTATAAAGCCATCCGCACTCAGGGCCGCAGCACAGGCGCGATGGGTTTCAATTCACTTTGGCAAAAGCGATATTTCCATTACAGAATTAAAATGATTGTCCGTTGGCGTCCGTTGCCATATATGAATGTAAATAGCATTCAATTTTAATTCCGTATGTTCTGAATAAAAATTCTATCGTACATTATCATCACCTTTATTTTGATCATAAACGCGTCTGCTGATCATGAGGTTCCGGGACCAAATTTCAGGTGGGGCCAAAAAATCAGTGATTGAGTTTTTCTGTAAAGAAATTCTCAGTAGCAGATCAGAGTCAGAAATTTGCCGGTGTTTGAAACACCGGCAAATTCCCGCCCCAAAAAGCACGTAAATATGTTGGTCCTGCGCCTGATCTCTCTCCGGTCGTGTCTTATTGCCGTCCCATCGGACTATGAGAGTGAGGGAATAGAGTATGCACCTATGCTTGCGCTGATGGCTAGTCACTGTTGAGACGGGCCCCCGTGATCCAAATTCGGTCTGGAGGAAAATATTTCAATAATCATCTTATGCGTTCACTACTTTACTAAAGATTTAATGGAACTATTTAGTTATTACATTTACATTTTTTTCTTTTTTTTTTTATAAACGTTATGCCCTACACTAGGATTTTCTCCTGCATCGGTGTGGCAGTTTACAAACACAAATTGCACAAGGACAAACATCCAGACCCGGAACAATTATTTTTAGGCCATACAAATATTTGTTCCGTGCGAAATTCAAACCCGCGGCCCCCAACGCAAGAACTCATTGCTAAGCCACTGCGCCACGGAGCCGTCAATTTTAAACATTAAGATTGTAACCCGACTGATAGTATTCCTTAATCCACGCAAGGGTAAAAAAATAACTTTTCTAAAAACAAGAGCCGGACTCAAACAACTAAAAAGAATATAAAATAACTTCTAAAGTCGGGACCTAAATTCTTCTAAACAATATGTCTTAGCAGCGTTTAATATCTGGTGTACACGACATGGTCAAACAGCTGTCCATCAAGAAACATGATATTAGTCTGGAACTGTTTATAGTCACCTCACAACCCACGGGACGAAACAGGGTGATGGAAAAGCAGCTTATTTCAAAAAATACAAATTTATTCTTAATAAATCTCCAAAAAAGGGTTATTATAATATTAAGGAATTTATATAACAATAACTCCTGGGAATGAGGTGTTCGCTACCAAGCCATTTCAATTTTTTTTTTGTATTGTTAATTGTGTAACATACATGATTGTAAGCTATTTTTTTTAAAGTCCCGCTGGGTTTCCTGCTGGTTCTTCGCAGGACAGAGGTTTTTTTCCAAACCAGTGGTAAATTAAACAAAAGAGTGACTTTCAAGAAGTATTATTTATAATCTATTTTAATGAAAAAAAATTCTGTTTCTGTTTATCATATCGGGGTTTTTAGGGCGGGGAAAAGTCTACTTTGTGCTCCACTATCAATTGACAGATTCTTCTCTAGTCCTCGAAATATTTTCCTTTTCATTCCCCAGATTTGCATGATCCCTTACTGGTTTTCTTCAACGCCGAGCGCGTGATAAAACAATATTTTTATTGACTGATTGGTTGAACCGGGCAGGTTTCTGCGATTCCACATCTAAGCGCGTATTTTACATGTGAGCAGGAATTATGTGTAATTCAACCCACTCGAGCTCCACGAGGAGTCTTAGTTACTTTATCCATTACAGCTTATGGAAAGTCCACTACTGAACATAGATTGCCTCGTAGGGATATATTTGCCACAGTTGGCACGTTTTATGTGTATATAATATGTATGTGTATTTTAAATGTTTAATATTAGCAACAACCTTAAGGATCGACCTCGGTGAACCGAGGTTCTGAACTCTGTAGCTAGTAACCGCTGGACAGTCAAGTAGAATATTGACAGCCATTTCCTCAAACTTCAGGCCTTATATTAGCTTAGCAAAACGCTCTCTGTAAAACCTTTTATATGAGGTAATGCCACGCTGCAGCTATATTATGGTTGGAGCGCGAATGGGTTAGCTCGACCGAGGAGGGCCTCGCTCTCACAAAATACCAGCATAAAATAGCAACTTAATGCTGGTGTATTTCGTATAGTGAGTGTAGAGAATCGAACCCTTTACACTGGAAACGATACATTCCATCTCAGGCTTCAGGGTAGGGGACATTTCATCTCAGGTCTCAGGGGTGACAACGCATCTGCATTTTGATTTCTAATCGAGAATAGATGTAAATGTGTATGGGCCACAGCATCCACTTACCAGCAGGTGGTATGTACTCGTTTTTCACCCTTATTATATAAAGAAATTCCCTATAGCAAAGATATGCTTATTAAAAAATCCGTGTCCTTTTATGGCACTGGTAATCAATCAACACTTAAAATTACAATTAATGAATACATTGGTGCCGACGGGGAACTCCGGCAAATTTGGTTTGCTCACTACGCATATTAAAGAATATTAAGACAAAGACTTATTCACTAAGCTGACCTTGTCAAATATTCAATTATTGAACACTAATGCTGTTTTAACTCAAATTTCACAAAGTCAATATTTGTGTAACAGTATAATATGGTCTGCATTCAAATTTTGATATTGTTGTAGTTTAAGCTTAAATTTTAGAAAAAATATGTTACCTATTAAACCAACATCATGCCGATTTTTAAGGTCAAAAATTAGAATTTGAAATCCTTTTTTCCATTTGCATGTGTGAGTGAGAGAAATAGTGTGCGTGCGTGAGTGCGTGTGTGCGTGTAACATTACGGAATGGCCTGGATTCAAATTTTGATATTGTTGTAGTTTAAGCTTAAATTTTAGAGATAATTGTTACCTATTAAGCCAACATCATGCCGAACTCAGGTCCAACATTTAAATTCAAATCCTGTTCCATTAAGGTGGTGAGGAGAGAGCAGAGAGAGTGCATGTCGTGCAGTGCGGTGTCAATGCGGGAGATGCAGTTTCAGTGAGGCAGTTAATTAGACGTCATTCGAACAGTCATATTGAAAACTCCATCTCATTTCATTTCATAGCCAGTTCAAACATCAACGTTACTAATCTTGTTCGCGCCGTTTATCACTTTATGTCAGTGAACCGTGACCACGGTTAACGACATCTGTAACCGAGCGGTGCCGGTCATCAACCATAAACGTCGCAGCAGCAGCAGCATAGCTCAACAAAGAAACGATATCCCACACACCGAAGATATCGCGTAACATCTGCTGGCAACATAAGAGAATTGAGAACCATTTGAATTGACCGAAAGAAGAACCTGATTGCAGTGATCCAGCTAACCGAGCATTTGCCAGCAGAAACACGCATCGGTCGGGCCTTTGGTGACCATTCACAGAATCACCGCGAAAACAGCAGCCATCGCCGCAGCCTTCACAGGAGAGAACCGAGATCTGTTTGGTTGGAAACGAGGTTTCATCTCAACCGTGGCAACGCATCCAGCCTTAATGCAGATGCGAGGTCACAGAACCACTTACCATCATCAAGATTGTGTCTCATTTGTCATTCCACTGTTGCACATGGTCAGATTTGCTTGTTATTTCGGTCGCACACGTCCGTCATATTTGTTTAACGATGACGCATTAATCATTGCATGCCAATGCCAGCGCGCAGGCATACGCCTGAATCCAGCGATCGCATGTATCCACATCGAACATATAAACGATAGCACATTGTCAGCATGATTGTTGAACTAAATATTTTTAACGATTACGCTGCGTTACACAGCGAGTTTTAGTGGTTTGGTGGCGATTTATCGTCCGCGAACGCGATAACTTTTGAAAATATCACTGTTCAATCAACTATTTTTAATCTCTTCATCATCAGGTAGCCGAATAAATGGCAGTTTTATTGTCTTTTACATGCCGGCGAGTTCTGCATTAACTTATTTTATCATTGTATTGGCTGTTAGCGGTCAAGATCGCTGCACAACAAAATACCGAAAACTGACCTGACCTCGATTAATCACAGATTTTATTACAATTTTGCGCAGAACAAATAGTAGTTCGTACCGCGCACGCACCACTATTAAACAGTAGCAGACGTAATTTTACTAAACGTCTGACTTTATGAGTACCTGAATGACGATGATGATCACATGAACATTGGCGTCGCGATGATTTTCCAAACATTTTTAAATTGTTCGACAAAATTATTGGTAACCGAAATATAATAATATTTTAGTGAAAACTCGTTATTTAAATCACTTTGCACCACGCATAATCACGCCATACGCACGCACGCAATACACCAATACCATACGTTCGCGCAATGTATCAAAGATCGCCGTTTGCCCATCTCGGCGACGTTTCATAGTTGCGAGTCGATAACGATCAGCCATACGATGGCCAGCGCTGTGGTTACGAGTTGCAGCGCAGGCTTTTCGTCTGCTTATAGAACATAAATAAAATCGTAACACAGTGACATGATCACAGACATCCACATCTATCTCGCCCTCGGTCAAGGTCGGGCAGACCACCCGCATTTTGACTGCGCCCTCGCATCTGTGCGTCTCCGGCTCAATCACCACAAACACAGCAGCACTGAGCCGCGCTCGTTCGACGAAGTGCATTTATGGTTACCCGCCCTCCCTCATATCGACGCAGGAGAAAACCCAGCATCGTTTCGAGTCGTCATTCAGCCACCACGTACCATCTTCCCTCACCGCAGCAAAAACAGTCATCAATTTCAGCCAACAAAGAACCGCACTTATGTCTCTGCAATCGAAATAAACCCAGCCAACACCACAGCCGATCAACACAGCAGCTTCACTGCGTCGTTCAGGGCCCACATCTCCAGACTTGAACGTGTGAACGTTCAACGATGAGACAGATCAATACT
Source organism: Parnassius orleans (assembly GCA_029286625.1). NCBI lineage: Eukaryota > Metazoa > Arthropoda > Insecta > Lepidoptera > Papilionidae > Parnassius > Parnassius orleans. Next base: position 4,344,231 of record JAGSMP010000090.1, on the reverse strand, counting down.
TAACGCAAATAACACCGATGATACAGATTGTTATTTGCCCGACGCCGACAGATCTACATCGGCGTTATTTAGACAAGATATCATTTTTTTTTATTTATTTTATTCTGCCGCATATACGGAAACACGACGGCGCCCGACATTCCCGATGATTATTGACAAACAGACAGACAGCACCAGGCCGTTTATTTATTTATTATTTTATGTTTAACAGCATTGCGCACAGCTGTCATTAACACACAGCCCTTATAGATAGCAACGCCAGCCACCTGACAGTGGTTGCACCTTGCGATACATTTGCCCAATACGCAGACACGTCTCGCCGGGTCTCTGCCCCACGACCACAGCAGTGCTGCTGCCACATCACCCCGCAGACTGCACGCACCAACAGGCGCCACCCACCACTTCACACTGATACGGGCCAGCCAGCCTACGGCCACCAGAATGACTTACGCTTCCGTATAAGGTTGAATGCGTTAATTTTATTTGCGATGAGCAAAGGTGCTCTGATGCAGCCTGTGTTTCGGCGATACAACCCGAAACCTTACCGGAAACGAGGCACTCCATTTATCTAATCGAGGACAGATGATGTTCAGGCCACGACACCACCTCACCATCAGGTGACTGCATGCTCGTTTGTCACTTAAAAATAAAATAAAATACGACAGAATACATTTCGGTGAGCGAATAAGGTCTTCTTCCTTCGCTCACCGTCTAACACGAATTAAACCAACAGTTTGCCGGCAACTTACGCGCAACCAGTGAATACGGACAGCAATCGTTCCATCCGATTACAAAGTGATGCATTCAGCTCATTCATTTGCCCTCAACACCACAAACGATAGCATATCATCTTTCACACAACCACATCACTGTACCAGCCACCAGTTTGCTATCACTCCAGCCTCATTGCTGGCAACCAAGGCACAATATATATATATATATATATATATATATATATATATATATATATATATATATATATATATATATATATATATAATATATAATACATACATATAATATATAATATATATATATATATATATATATATATATATATATATATATATATATATATACATTATGCCTTATTGCCATGCTCGGTAGGGCCTTTTGTTGGATGATTAGCAAACAGGTTGTTCACAGTTTTTTATTATTCTTGGTTGTCATTAAGAAGATGATGCTGCTTCCTATCCTGTTTGATTTGTGTAGAAAATTTGTTGACAGTTAGTGCCAAATAGTGCTTCTATTCACTTGCCTTGAATACATCTTTGTAATCAGATGGAAAGACAGTTGCTGGTAAATTATTCCACTAGTTTACTGCGCACATTATGAACACCGAAGCAAACTGTTTGGTTTGAATTCGTGGTAAGTCGACAACGAAAGGGTGGTGATTGGTGAAAGGGGAGAGGAGGGAATTTAGTTATACAATTCCTGCGCGCACCCTTAGAAATGTATTCTGTCGTATTTTTTAATTTTATTTTTTAAAGTGACAAACGAGCATACAGTCCACCTGATGGTAAGTGGATGTCGTGGCCCATAGACATCTACATCTATCCTCGATTAAGATAAGATGGAGTGTCTCGTTTCCAGTAAAAAGGGTTTCCGGTTATACTCTCCATACGAAACACAGCTGCATCGAGCTGCTATTTTACTCTGGTAAGTATCCTGGAGAAAAACATAAAGTTGAAAAAAAAAACTGGCATTTCCCATTGCCTTTTACATCATACACGGAGCGAAATGGGGTGATCGATTCTCTTAGGCTGCAAGAACACGGCAATCGTCACTTAAATAATAACACTTACTATTTAAATATGTACCAATTGTGAGTGGTAATTAGATAGCTTATATTTCTAATTTATAGGTACATTCACATAAAAATAAAATTGAAGTGTCTTCGTAAAATAGCAGCTTAACACTGCTGTGTTTCGTATGGTGAGTGTAGAGAACCGGAGACCCTTTTTACTGGAAAAGAGGCATTCCATCTTAGTCCTCACGGATGACAATGCATCTGCATTTTGATTCTTTATTGAAGATAGATGTAGATGTCTATGGGTCACAGCAACCACTTACCATCGGGTGGACTGTGTGCTCGTTTGTCACCCTATCCTATAAAAAAAAAAGTTCTGTGTGTAATATTGAAATAACTGGCTCCTATTAAGCGCAGAGGAATATTTTTATGCTATTAAGACATAAAGAGTAATAAAGAGTAAATAAACATTTTTAAGATTTTTTTCTGTCTGTCTGTTTGTCAAGCTAATCATCGGAATGGCTGAACCGATCGTGATGAAACTTTACGAACAGACACAGAGCAATGTCCGAAGAGATCTAGGCCATATCTTATACTGTGGCTATATATATTAAACTTAAAGATTAAAAAATAAATAAAAAAAATAGCCTTTGATTATCTTTAATCTAAATAACGCCACATTAATAGATCCTATCCAGGCGAATCCGGGGCGGATAGCTAGTCTTTAATATCATCGGAATAGTTTATTTTGCATTGCAAAATTATTGGTCTATGCTCATCGTTAGACCGTTCCACGTTTAAGTCCTGGGGAAAGTGTGGGCCTTTGAACTTGGCCTGTCTAGAAAGCTTACTTTATGTTGAAATCAGCTTTAGTATAATTATTGCTTTGAGGTTTATTTCCCCGATTTACTGCAGAACGTATAAATTACTTGGATTTATGTATTTCTTTATTAATGTTGGCTGAAGTTAATGACTGTTTTTGCCCAACTGCGGAGTTCAAAACGGGGGAAATATTATTTTGTGGTATGTCTGAATGACTTGACTTCAAAAAACGTTACTTCCATACTTGGATTTTCTCCTGTATCGTGTGTGTGTGTGGGGGGGAGGGGGGGCGGGAGTTTACATACATAAATTACACAAGACAAACATCCAACGAAATAGCAGCTCAATGCTGCTGTGTTTTGTATGGTGAGTGTAGAGAACCGGAGACCCTTTTTATTGATACGAGGCTTTCCATTTGCAATCAAAATGCAGGTGGTCTGCATTTTGATTCTTATTCGAGGATAGACGAGGATAGATGTAGATGTCTATGGTCCACATAATCCACTTACCATCAGGTGGGTTTTATGTTACGTTTTATTTATATTCTATAAAAAGCCCAGACCCGGAAAAGAGCCCTTAGCGCTGCAACTCATTGCTAAGCCACAGCGCCACGAAGCCGTCCGGTGTATGTCTGTTTGTCCGAATTTATGTCAGCTCATAACTATAAACTTGTCGCCGGAAGTTGTTAAAAATTATGGCAATCGCTTTGTCATAATTGCGCAGGCAATATCTTAAAAACTAGTGGAATAATTTACCAGCAACTGTCTTTCCATCTGATTACAAAGTAGATGTATTCAAGGCAAGAGTGAATAGGCTTCCACTATTTGGCCCCACTAACTGTCAACAAATTTTCTACACAAATCAAACAGGATAAGGGCAGCATCATCTTCTTAATGACAACCAAGAATAATAAAAAACTGTAGGTACCAACCTGTTTGCTAATCATCGCAACAAAGGCCCTACCGAGCATGGCAACTAAGGCATAATCATATACAGGTGGTCCAAAAGGTGACGTCCAAAATTTTTTTGAATGCTGACCTTTCGGCTACATGAAAATACCCCATGTATGTTCCATGATTTTTCTTAGTTTACGAGATATGATTTTTTTTGTATTATTTTTAAAATGTCGACTTAGCGATTCAAAATTTTTTTTCTTGAAAATTTTGCTCTCTTTTCTACTTTTTTATTCTTAGCGTAGTCTTAATGAGTTGGACTTTGACATAAAAATAAGCTGCCTACCATTAATACAAATTGCAAAAGTTTTAATCGAAAACAAATTATGCAGATATGATTGAATCAAAGTTCAATTTTGAAATTTAAACTAAAAATTAAATAATGAGTTCCATGACTTAAAGTAATTTTAAAAACTTTGCAAGACCCTAAGCTTTAATTATAATCTAAAAAGTGGTGGTCAATGGCCTTGTTTAGCTGTAATCAGCTTCTAATTGCACAGAGGCGAAAATTTTCAACATTATTATTTAAACACCCTATTTCTAAAAATAATTAGGTTCGCCATATAATCTAATCAAATGAAATAAAATAAAATGAAATGTAAATTGGTTAGGATAGTACCACTCAGTAAGTAGCACAGATGGGTCACAAAACAACGAATTTCAATGTTAATGAGATAATGAATGATAATAGTAATAGGCAGGTAGACGGTTTCAGATCACAAAAATACTACGTGTCGAACAAAGGAAGCAGGAGGAGAAATACTGTGTCGTGTGTAGCGCGCCTCGCTCTAGCCATAGCTCGCGCGCATAAGGCGACAGGCGTAGCTTCAGTCATAGAGTGCCTCAGTTGTTCACAGCTATCGCTCGCGTAACTACTACTCCTGTTTTTGTTTTCGATACTTCCTAATTTACCACGACTGCTTGCTAACTGTATTCTGTTTCGCCTTATAACTGACTTGACTGTGCTTGTGTTTCGGACTTTGATTGATTACCTTGTGATTTGGATTTTTGTGTTGCAAAATGAGTTATTCTTTGAAGGAATATGCAGAAATGCATTATTTTTACGGCGTTGCCCAAGGCAATGGCCATTTAGCGGCAAGGCTTTACAGAGAGAAACTAGAACGGCGAGGAGAAGAACGGGAACTTTATCCCGATCACAGAGTGTTCATAAATACACATAATACATTTATGGACGGACGAATTCGGGACGCAGTTCCCACGAAGGAGTACCCAGAGTGGATCCAGATGTCAGAGAAGAAGTCGTGGAACAAGTGCAAAGATATCCTTTTACTAGCACCAGAGCTATTACGAGAACGACTGGTGTACCACGAACCTCAGTTATAAGGATACTTAAGTCAGGTAAGTTCATTTTGTCTTTAAAACTTTTACTTTGACACCGTATTAAAGCGCACTTTGAATAGCGACGAGCGATCAATTAATTTAATTACTTATGTGGGGCAAAACCACATTTCATGGAATAAAACAGTGATTCCTGGAAGTACAATTTAGTTTTTTTTTTCAGAGGATACCACGCTTATCATATTCAACGCGTCCAAAATTGCATCCTGCAGATTATTCAAGACGGTGAATTTTGTCGAACAATGCTGGAAAGAACTGCGGAGGATCCAGGTTTTTTTGATAAAATTCTGTGGACAGACGAGTCTAGATTTGAAAGAACAGGAGTCTTCAATATCCACAATTACCATAGTTGGGCTGTTGAAAACCCACATAAGGCAAGGCCTTCAAATTTTCAAACACATTATAGTGTAAACTTGTGGTCAGGAATTTTGAACGGGGAACTTATAGGACCTTTTGAATTGCCTGCTAGGTTAAACGGAGCCCAATATTTAGACTTTTTACAAAACAATTTAAACGGCTTATTAGGCGGTGTAAACTTATTGACAAGAAGGGGTATGATTTACCAAAATGATGGTGCTCCTTGCCACTATGCAAGAGAGGTACGGGAGCACCTTAATCAAAGATTCCCCAATAGATGGATTGGGCGTGGCGGACTGATTCATTGGCCTGCACGTTCACTAGATTTGAACCCCATAGATTTTCTCTGGGATATTATAAAGAGATGGTGTACGCAAGCGAAACAAACACCGAAGCAGAACTGCGAGATAAATTAACGGAGGCGGAAACAAAATCAGACAAAATTCAAATGCTTTTAGAAGACTGAAACAAAATTTTCTAAGGCGTTGTAGACTGTATTGCAGTGGAGGGGGGTACTTTGAGAATTGGTTGTAACATAAATAAATAAGTATTAAAACCAAATTGTTTTATTTATTATGAAAGATTATGACATACCATGAAAATCTAATTATCCTTAGTAATAAACAATAGGTATAATAAAACGATTATTTTTGCACTTTTGGCTCTGTGCAATTAAAGGCCGACTAGGCTAAAAAGGCCCATTGACCACCACTTTTTGTATTATAACTAAAGCTTAGGGTCTTATGAAGTTTTTAAAATTACTTTAAAGTCATGGAACTCATTATTTAATTTTTAGTTTAAATTTCAAAATTAAACTTTGATTCAATCATATCTGCATAATTTGTTTTCGATTAAAATTTTGCAATTTGTATTAATGGTAGGCAGCTTATTTTTTTTATGTCAAAGAGTCCAACTCATTAAGACTACGCTAAGAATAAAAAAGTAGAAAAGAGAGCAAAATTTTCAAGAAAAAAATTTTTGAATCGCTATGTCGACATTTTTAAAAATAATACAAAAAAAATCATATCTCGTAAACTAAGAAAAATCGCGGAACATACATGGGGTATTTTCATGTAGCCCGAAAGGTCAGCATTCCAAAAAAAATTTTTGGACGTCACCTTTTGGACCACCCTGTATATATATATATATATATATATATATATATATATATATATATATATATATATATATATATATATACATGAATAAATTTATTGAATATTGTTTACGGCATCAGCATCCATGGTAAGTCGAAAGTCGCCTTAAAATCTACAAAACATATAAATCTTGAAACATGGTACATTCATCAAGTCGTCGCGTCGTACTGTTCCATTAAATTTACTCACTCTTTACTTTTAACATTTGATTTCTAAAAAAAGGATGGCGGCTGCGTAGTAGAATCCAACATTTACTTTCGTCTCATTGCTTTCTTTAAATCATTAAGGAACATCTTGTGGTATCAAATACGTGGTAGAACCATGCTGCAGATATATTGTGGTTGCAGCACGAATAGGTCGGCTCTACCGGGGTAGGACCACGCACTCACAGAATACCAGCGTAAAATAGCAGCTTAATGCTGCTGTGTTTCGTATGGTGAGTGTAAAGAACCGGAGACACTTTTTACTGAAAACGAGGCATTCCATCTCAGTCCTCAGGGGTGACAACGCATCTGCATTTTGATTCTTCTGCATTTTGGATCGGTTCAACTAAGGTAGGGCAACGTTCTCACAGAAAACTAACATAAAATAGCAGGTAAATGCTATATTTCGTCTGGCGTAGAGGACCGGTGACTCTTTTTACTGGTAACATAGTCCTCAAGTGTGATAACGCAAATGCATTATGATTCCAACTCGAGGACAGATGATATCTAAATGCCACAGCCTTCACTTACCATCAGGTAAACAGTTCGTTCGTTTATCAGCCTTATTCTATAAAAAAAACAACAATTATTCATTAATTCAGGGTTAGCAAACTCGTATTTTCTTTAATTATATCGTATGAAATTACACACCAAACTCTTCACATCATCAGTCGTACACTACCTGCAAATGTCAAACAAAAAAGAGTGCAACAGGAAATTCAAACTTTCCACATACGTATTATAATCTAAGGGTACTCTTACTTCTTTACCTTTTTGTAAAAAATCACCCCATAACAGCTACTCCTGTATCATGGAAGTATTTTAGATATAACATACATAAACTACATGAATAAGAATCTGTAGCAAAAACAAGCTACATGTTCTGCTAGAAACCGAACCAACAGACCGCAGCGTCACAACCAAACATTTAGCAACTGAGCTACCAAGTCAACAGATCATTACATCTGTTTTTATTATTTGTGCAATCCATTCATCCATCCATTACAGACTATAAAAGTCCACTGCTGAACATAGACCTCCCCAGAGATTGTTTCATAGGGTGAATTTACCATCGTTGCCACGCTTAGCAGGTGGGTGGCAACTGCAGTTTTTTTTTTAGTTTTTATCAGAAAGATGCTGCTGCCCATCTCCTGTTTCATTCCCTATGTCACCTCTTGGACACCCACGGGATGATATAAGGTAGTAGATATTTTTACACCGCCACTACTCTGTTATTTGTACAATGATCGATTTAAGCACACCATTTACAAACGACGCTATAAATGATATATTTATTTTAGTATAAGATCTAAAATATTTAATCATTATGATCCGTCAGTAACAATTTTTAACTGATTATAGATTGTATTAATATTAACGTTAATGAACACGAATTGATCATAAACTGTGATAATCCTAGTGAGAATAATAGGTCACAGTCATGAAATTATTTTATTGTCATCAGTTCTTAATGCGTCTCTGCAAAATTATATGACTCCATTACTGTAGTGGTAATGTTAGTCAAGGTGGTCAAGCTAATAAAAAAGTTTATTAAATAGCGCGTTAATAAAGACTATACTATGCTTTTTTTATAGCAGCAAACAAATCCCTTTAGTAATTAAACACATGTGACAAAAGTCATTGTCACCAACTTTATTTCATCAGCAATATTTGGTTTACGAAAGGCCACCGATGTACGCTTAAGATAAATCGATTCGGGGCCCGCCGTCCTAAATTAACGGCGATTAACAAACCTTCCTCAAATAGCGAGCCTTGCCAAAGATTTATGCGACGCTATTAACCGGAGGAACTATGTGAAACAATAATTAGAATTTCCCTTCTCTTGTATAGAATTGTTGATTGTTTCGTTTTTGTTTGGTCCCTTTTAGGTACTGATGTTGATGTTACAGGCAGATTATCTTTGTCTTTATCGCTATCATCGTTATCAGGCATTTCATTGATGACGACGTTATGTAAATTTATCTGTTTGGAGTTCGCTACAGGTTTATAGAACTAAAAGTTATAAACGAGCACCAGTCCACCTGATTGTAAGTTTGGCTCGTAGTATTGTTCGTTTAGGTTAAGAAGCGAAATTGACCGTATAGTGGCGTTGTTCTTATATCCCTTTTTCGCTCCGTGGGTATCGTAAGAGGCGACAGAGATATAAAATCTGCTGTTGCCAATCCGCCTGCTAAGCGTGGCAACTATGGCAAGTATCTTTATGAAGTAATCTATGGTGGAGGCCTTTGTTCAAGAGGACTTTTGATACGCTGTTAGGGTAACGGTAAGAATCAAAATGCAGTTGCGTTGTCACCCCTAAGGACTAAGATGGAAAGTCTCATGACTTAGAAAAGGCTCTCTGATTCCCGTCATCATAAGAAACATCAAGGTTATGCCTTTACTTTACGTTTGTATTCTGTGCGAACTTCCATCGTCCAGCCGACCCCATTTGTGTTACAGCCATAACATGTCTCTATAGCATACAAAACAATTGGTGGTAATATTATTTGTCACTTTAATTATATAAAAAAATTAAGACACTATTTTTGGGTCCTACTGATAAGAACAGGCCTTTATGACAATGCAATGCAGACTGGTAGACTTTTAACCCTCGATTTTTTTATTATTATTTACGTGTGGGAATTTCATGATCTTTCAAAAAATATTTAAATATTATTTTTTTATAGAATAAGTGTGACAAACGAGCACACAGTCCACCCGATGGTAAGTGGTTGCTGTGGCCCATAGACATCTACATCTATCTTCGTTTGCGAATTTAAATGCAGATGCGTTGTCAGCCGTGAGGACTAAGATAGAATGCCTCTTTTCCAGTAAAAAGGTCTCCGGTTTTCTACACTCACCATACGAAACACAGCAGCATTAAGCTGCTATTTTACGCTGGTATATAATGATGAAGAATGAACAAAAATTTACAATTTACTACAATGCCTGCACGAACGCACGAATTTTGTAACGAAAAGGATCCATGAAAAATCAATCTATCGAAGGTTTACTTACCGTTATCGTTACAGCCTATTAAAAGTCTACTGATGAATATAGGCTTCCCAGATAGATTGCCTCATTGGGGGATTTTGCCATAATTGCCACGCTTGGTAGTAACACACATAAAAAAATACAGTCGAATTGAGAACCTCCTCCTTTTTTTGAAGTTGGTTGAATAATGACATTCTAAATGAATGTGTAATGATGGTGTGAGAATATCCACTACCCCATATCATCCCGTAGATGTCGTAAGAGGCGACAGAGGAACACTTAAACAGGAGATTAACAACAGTATCTTGCTGATAACAACTGAAAATAATAAAAAACTGCGGTTGCCAACCCGCCTGCCAAGTGTGGCATCTATGGCAAAATCCACTATATGAAACAATATATGGGGGAGGCCTATGTTCAGTGGATGGACGGACTCAAATGTCAAAAAACAAAATTCTATTTTCTTACGTCGAAAAAACAAAACAAATTTCATTTCATTTCAATATCGTATTAAACCCAAGTAGGTCCCATTCTTCCATTACCAGCATTCTAATATTCTTTCTACTGCATCTTATTTAATATATTTATATACGTCTATTCATTCAAGTTGATCCTTGCCGATACAGGTGATAAGGTGTCAAAGATCTTAGACTCGTTTTCCATGGTCTAGTTTCTTTTTCCGCATATCGTTTCATATTATTTATGTAAAATAGACGATGATTATACTGCATGTGTTCAACTTTAAAGTGACAGCGTTCATTAAGATAACAATTTCCTAATGTATTGTATTAATTAACTAGCGATCCGCCCCGGGTTCGCACGGGTTATTTCTGGATCTCGAAAATAGCGCCACCTACTGGGTCCAATTGAAATATGTTTGAACCATCCAGGGAGCCACTCAAATATCCATAATTTTTTTTATCAAAATCGGTCTAGGCGTTTTCGAGTTTTTTCGAGACTAACGGATAGCAATTGATTTTTATACTGTCCGTTAGTCCGTATAGAGTATATCCTCTATATAGAGATGTAGGATACAACTTAAAATACAGTAATTTTTGATTTTTATAACTTATTGCAAACGTACGTGTGCCACTCCACCTTGATGGTGAGTGGTCACTGCAGCCTATAGAACCTACAATGAACTATAAGATATGCTGTAAAATACTGCTATCATTCCTGGTAACGAGGCATTCTATCTTAACCCTCAGGGATGAAAACGCATTTGCATTTTGATTCTTAATCGAACATAGATGAGTTGTCTAAAGTTTGCAGCGTCCATTTACTATCAGGTGGACTGACTGTATGCTCGTTTGACACCTTTCCTTCTATAAAAAAAAGAAAATTGAGATTAAAAGCCTCGTAGCCTGTAATCATACAGACAGTCTTAACCTTCGAACTGAAACACGATATTGGGAGTACAATTGTTCTTAGCTTTCAAACAACAAACATAAGCAACAAGGGGGGCAAACTGTCCAGGAAGACTGCTAGAAATAGATGATCTATTTCTAGCAGTCTTTCTGGACAGTTTGCCCCTTCCTAATCTATATATACTCGTATATATAGATTAAGAAGTACGATTAAATATTATCTACTGCGTCACACATACATAGTAGCTTTGCTTTATAGTAACACACATAAAACCCCTGCAGTGAGCGATAAGGAGCTGATGATGAAGTAGTTTTGAAACTTTAAAGTATTTAGTTTAGTTCAAATAGCGCCCCAACTTCATTTTTGCCCCGGGGCCCTTGCTTGCATAGCTACGCCACTGAATAGATGTATGTATTGGTTTAAAGGTGGTTCTTACAGCCGCCTTAATCATAAAACACAGATACACTCGGAAATTTTAATAGCTACGCAATTAAACAGTTGCGGAAGAAAATCTTTACCCTCGATTGTCAGTTTAATGGTAGGACAAGGTGTTACAAAACCGGATGCACAACACAACTACAAATTATTTTTTCTGTTCCAGTCGGATGTTTGACTATTGCAGGTCATCGCCCTCTATTTATTGGTGGGCTCTGAAAAATGCGTTTTAAAAGGCTTAGAAGGGTTTTTAAACCCTTAAACTTAAACCTAGTGTAAATTGAGATTTTAATTAAATAATATGTGTTATAAGAATCAATTAATACGTTTTGGTAGGCTCAAAATTAAGTAATATATTAACTTTTAGGCCACTACCCACACTGAATTTACCTTTTATGACATTTTGCTAAGTTATTAAGTACTATATATTTAAAGACACATGTTAAATATAACTCTGATAGCTACCTGCAATGGAGCGCTGGAATCTTGGATACAGACTTATTCTTTTGTCTCATATTACAAAGACGTAAGCAAATAGACCAGAATTAGGGCACGAATATTACTGACGTTCCATTTAAACCAATAGCAATTAAATTGAAATAAGAAAAATCATGATGTATAAGAAAATAAACATACCTATAATAAATATAATTACCGTTATAAAAATAACAACATACATTCCGCTTGTTTCAAAGCCCAAACACTTCGTCAAGAAATTGGCACACGAGTTTAGTGGACCGTCTAGTATACTTGTAAGACATAAATAGACAAGTACACTCGTACCAACACTGGTTATGTTGAAACAAGGAAACATCATCTCTTTTATCTTATTATCACCTTGTAACTTGTCAGGTTGATATGTGACCGTATTTGATTTACTTTATAATATTACGTTAATAATTTACGAATGTGACTTCAACTTATTGCGGGTCTATGTTCAAAATATGTTTTTATATAAACCTTTATCATAAGAACAGTGATGTATTTATAATAAGACTTTGAATACCAACATAATATAGCGACTTAATGCTGCTGTGTTTCGTATGGTGAGTGTAGAGAACTGAGACCTTTTACTGGATACGAGGCATTCCATCTTAGTCCTCAGGGAATGGCAACGCATCTGCATTTTGATTCTTAATCGAAGATAGATGTAGATGTCTATGAGCCACAGCATCTACTTAGCAAGTTTAACTGCAAGTCAAAATCTATGTGTTACCCAAGTTCTAAACACTAACTTATATAAATGAAGGACGGAAGAGCGGAGCCTCCTAACACAAGTTTCTAACTTAAAAGGAATGTTCCAATAATGTATTTAATTTTAAGTATTACTGGTTTGAGAATAAAGATTTTTGATTTTGATTTGATTTTGAGCATCAGGTGGACTATGTGCTCGTTTGTCACCCTTATATTGTATAAATAAAAGACATTAGGCACCGGCCCAGGGCCCAGGCCTAGGCCTCTGTGGTGATGCTATCGGTTATTAAACTTCTGATAAAGAATTATATTTTTATTGTGGATAAAATGCATGTAACTAGTCGATCAAAATGGAAATAAATCTCTCGCTATTACAAATGCACTAAATGCGTTTAGATTTATTTATAGTTTTAGATTATGAAACATTCATCATCATCACTACAGCCCTTCACAAGTCACTTCACTTCACTTTTTAAATAACAGCTACAATCATGTACAACTCTGTGTAAAAAGTATCGAATATGTCAATAAAAGACCCGCGTAAAGAGGTCGTTCTAATTTTTACTGCATGTTGGTAGCACTGTACTGATTTAGCGCAAAGTTTGAGCGGGATCTGTCATTTAATTTGTTTTAAACTACACTTTTGTTGGTCATAGTTTTGAGTTATCGGCGATTTTTACAATGGAAAATATTGTTGAACAAAGAGTGTGCCTTAAATTTTGTGTTTCGAATGATATTTCATGTGGTGAATCACTAAAATGTTGCGAAATACCTACGGCGAATCGTATATCGAAAACAAGGGCTTATGAATGGTATAAGGCTTTAAAGAAGGCCGAGAAGCTCAGTAGTAGACTTGCCTCGTTCTGGTAGACCTTCAACCGCTACGACCAAAGAAAACATCGACAAAATCAAGAAGCTAGTGCTCGAAAATCGACGTATGAGTCTGAGAGAGTTGGCTAGTGAGGTGAACATATCTTTTAAGTCCGTCCACAACATTCTCATTGACATTTTAGGCATGAAACGCGTCGCCGCTCGACTAGTTCCAAAAGAGCTCAATTTTGTTCAAAGAGCGCAGCGAAAGCATGTCGCTGAAGACATGGTTTCGAGCTTCTACGGATCCGACCTTTATGAAACGTATAATAACTGGCGACGAGACATGGGTTTATGAGTACGACATGCAAACAAGCCAACAGTTCAGAATGGCGTCTCGAAAACGAGCCGAAACCCAAAACCGCGGCAAAGTCGCTCCAAAATCAAGGTGATGCTGACAGTTTTTTGACTACCGTGGTGTGGTTCACTCCGAATTCTTCCAAAGGAGAAACAGTGAATAAAGAATATTATTTAGGCGTCATGAAGCGTTTGCGTGAGAGTATCCGCCGAAAACGTCCAGATTTGTGGCAACACAACTCATGGATGCTGCACCATGATAATGCACCATCACACACAGCCATTATAGTGAAAGAGTTTTTAGCGAAACATTCAACAAAAGTTCTCGACCAAGCACTGTATTCACCTGATATGGCTCCGTCTGACTTTTTTATTTCCCAAGTTAAAATTACCACTTCGAGGAAAACGTTTTGAGTCGATAGAAGCTATAACAAAAATTCGCTGAATGAGCTAAAGGCCATACCGCAAATAGCCTATGAAAATGTATGGAAGACTGGGTGAAGTGTTGGAGATGTTGTATTGCAAGCGATGGGGCCTACTTTGAAGGCGATAAAATAAATTTAGATGAATAATTTGTATTTTTGTTTTATTGACAAATTCCTGATATTTAGTACACAGAATGTATGTTACACAATTAATAACACAACAAATTAGAAATAGCTTGGTAGCGATCACCTCATTACCAGGGGTTATTATCATCCATAAATTCCTTAATATTATAATAACCCTTTTTATACAAACTTATTTTAATAAACTTTTTGAACTTTGAGCAGGTCAAATTTTGTATATTTTAAGTTTCCAGAGTTCTGGTTATAGTATTTCCTTGAGGTGTTAGAAAATAAAGCATAGGAGAATCCTTCCGCTATTTTATTCCAATCTTAACCCCCAGAAAAGACCAGGCAAAATAAATATAACGTAGTTATAATAAAAATTATTTTAAATGTTATCTACAGAAGCATTTTATATACATCCACATCAGGAAATTTTATTTGCTTTACAAACCCTTGTCCAGTGCAGCACTCGAACCCGCAGCGTCACAGCCACTGCGCTACTGAGCCGATCCGATCCGATCCGTCGGAAGTCATAAGATCTTTTTGTTAATAATTATAACTTTTAACAAAAAGTAAAAATCGACTTTAATTTACAAAAAAAGAAGTTATTTATTTGCTACCCTTAGGGGTGAAATATTTTCTCCAAATTTATATGGCACCAACCTTGAAGTATAAATTATTTAATAAAAAAAGAATCATCTAAATTGATTCACAATCTGCGAAGATATCGCGTAACATACCTATAATAAATATAATTACCGTTATAAAAATAACAACATACATTCCGCTTGTTTCAAAGCCCAAACACTTCGTCAAGAAATTGGCACACGAGTTTAGTGGACCGTCTAGTATACTTGTAAGACATAAATAGACAAGTACACTCGTACCAACACTGGTTATGTTGAAACAAGGAAACATCATCTCTTTTATCTTATTATCACCTTGTAACTTGTCAGGTTGATATGTGACCGTATTTGATTTACTTTATAATATTACGTTAATAATTTACGAATGTGACTTCAACTTATTGCGGGTCTATGTTCAAAATATGTTTTTATATAAACCTTAATCATAAGAACAGTGATGTATTTATAATAAGACTTTGAATACCAACATAATATAGCGACTTAATGCTGCTGTGTTTCGTATGGTGAGTGTAGAGAACCGGAGACCCTTTTTACTGGATACGAGGCATTCCATCTTAGTCCTCAGGGGAATGGCAACGCATCTGCATTTTGATTCTTAATCGAAGATAGATGTAGATGTCTATGAGCCACAGCATCTACTTAGCATCAGGTGGACTATGTGCTCGTTTGTCACCCTTATATTGTATAAATAAAAAGACACATTAGGCACCGGCCTAGGGCCTAGGCCTAGGCCTCTCTGTGGTGATGCTATCGGTTATTAAACTTCTGATAAAGAATTATATTTTTTATTGTGGATAAAAATGCATGTAACTAGTCGATCAAAATGGAAATAAATCTCTCGCTATTACAAATGCACTAAATGCGTTTAGATTTATTTATAGTTTTAGATTATGAAACATTCATCATCATCACTACAGCCCTTCACAAGTCACTTCACTTCACTTTTTTTTAAATAACAGCTTACAATCATGTATGTTACACAATTAATAACACAACAAATTAGAAATAGCTTGGTAGCGATCACCTCATTACCAGGGGTTATTATCATCCATAAATTCCTTAATATTATAATAACCCTTTTTATACAAACTCAGTTTTAATAAACTTTTTGAACTTTGAGCAGATCAAATTTTGTATATTTTAAGTTACCAGAGTTCTGGTTATAGTATTTCCTTGTGGTGTTAGAAAATAAAGCATAGGGGAATCCTTCCGCTATTTTATTCCAATCTTAACCCCCAGAAAAGACCAGGCAAAATAAATATAACGTAGTTATAATAAAAATTATTTTAAATGTTATCTACAGAAGCATTTTATATACATCCACATCAGGAAATTTTATTTGCTGAACAAACCCTTGTCCGGTGCAGCACTCGAACCCGCAGCGTCACAGCCACTGCGCTACTGAGCCGATCCGATCCGATCCGTCGGAAGTCATAAGATCTTTTTGTTAATAATTATAACTTTTAACAAAAAGTAAAAATCGACTTTAATTTACAAAAAAAGAAGTTATTTATTTGCTACCCTTAGGGGTGAAATATTTTCTCCAAATTTATATGGCACCAGCCTTGAAGTATAAATTATTTAATAAAAAAAAAGAATCATCAAAATTGATTCACAATCTGCGAAGATATCGCGTAACATACATAGAATAAAAACATGCACACGAATTGAGAACAAAGTATGATAAAAATCAAACCATAGTAGATGCGATTAGCTGCTACGTTGCCTCAAGTAAGAACAAAATCGAAGTATTAGAGACTTGTTGCAGAGATGGTGTAGCTTTCTCGCCTTTCAAAGACCGCCTTATACCTTTATATTGGCCTTCCATTTAGAATTTGTTTTGAATATTTTGACTTCGACTTTGACTTGTAATATTCTTGAATAGCAATTCAAACGTCGTGGAGTCAAATCACTACGTTATAATTAGCCGAATTTTTGAAGATTGAATTTTTACAATGCTTTTGTGCCGGTTATATAAGTTTATTTACATTCCCAAAAACATTACGTAATAACGGAAAAAGTGCCCTTGGACAAACATCGAAGCGTTTTGTAATTTATCAATTGTGCAAGCATAGCGTGCTTATCGATCCGAAAAGTACAAAATTACATATGTTTCATATAAACCACCATTTTGGATTAGACCGTATCACTCATGATTTAAATGTAACACAGTTTTACTGGATGAAAACGCATCTGCATTTTGATTCTTAATTGAAGATAGATTTAGATGTCTATGGGCCACAGCATTCACTTACCATCAGGTGGACTGTGTGCTCGTTTGTCACCTATATTATATTAACTATATTATATTACAGCAATGAATTATGACAGGCTGTGACGGTAACGGTATGCATTTTATCAGGTACACGTCAAAATTATTATGCTCTCTTTCCTCCTATTTACCTATCGTGAGAAATTTCTTACAGGCTCCGTGAAAACGACACCGTTTTTTCTTGTTTCGCCTGGGTTTCCCCGCGCTACCGTATTGCGGTGTCCTGATTCGAGTGAACCCGGATGTGGTCAGGCCCGTTACTCCCATTCATAGCGAAACATTTCGTCAATAACATATAAAAACTGCTAGACTGCGTCCGCTGCTTTTCGTTTGGTATTTATTTTTAATTCCCTATGTATAATTTAGTTGTGCGTTTACCACAGCGGGTATCTGAAGTCTCGCACGCCGGTTACTCAGCGCCCGAACGTTTTGCTTAATTGGTTGTGTTTAAAATTTCTAAATTTACGGCAAAAGAACTTAGTTCTGCAACGTTATTATATGTGTAGTGACTACTGAAATTTTTAAAAGAACACAAATTCAATAAATTAACACTTTTCTAATTAAGCAAACTAAGTAAGTACATTAAATCCATTCATTTATTAATTCATTCTATTTTTTGTAATTATATAAACTAAAATTGAAGGAAAATTGTAGCTTTATTGTATTGTATTGTATTTTTAAAAACGTTACCCCCACACTAGAATTTTCTCCTATATAGTGGAGGCAGCTTAAAAGCATAAATTACACAAGGACAAACACCAAGAACAATTATTTGTAGGCCATACAAATACTTGTACCGTGCGGGATTCAAACCCGCGGCCCCCAGCGCAGCAACACATTGCTAAACCACTGCGCCACGGAGTCGTCACCTTACATACGTGCCATATCACGACACAGATCTCCCGTAACAGTCAATAGGCTCTTTTCAAGGAAGATGCCGCTGTACGCTGTACTACCTAAGTGTATGTTAATTGTTAAGTAATGTACATTACAATTATCGTTACAGTTAATCAAAACTCCACTCTTGAACATAGACCTCCCAAAGCTTGCCTCATAGGGGTTGCCATAGTTTCCGCGCTTCACAGGCGGGTTGGTAACTGCAGTTTATTAATTAAAGTTACTATTGGGATGACGCTGCTGCACGGCTAGCATGGTCGGGGGACAAAAAATTTATCCCCCGATTATATCCACTGACAAGAGATAAAATTATCTTGTTATGTCAAACGGGGAGAAGTATATCCCCGTTTGACATAACGAGTAGACATATATCCCCCGTCCGTAGCATGGAGCCAAATGAAATATAAAAAATTATGCTTTTTTGACATTTGAAAGGGACAATTTTATGCTAGTTCATTGGACGTGGGTTCAAGTTTATATTCATTCAAAAAAATCTATCTAAGTCTAAGTCTATCTCCCATTTTATCTACTGTGGATATTATATTCACCGGTGTGCCCATGCTCTAAGGGTGGATAAAACTAAGCGAGGGATAAACATTTTCTCCTTTCCCCGGGGATAAAATTGTCTCCTGTCCATGCTAGCCCTGCTGCCCATACACTGTTTCAGTTATCTTTATATTTACATAATATGATATGGAGTAGCAGTCTATTATATGCCGCCACTACATGGTGTAAAAAATCCACTGTTCAATAACCATTAAATATGTTTGCCGGACGAAATTCCTTCAAAATATTCTCTTAAATTTGTTAAACATACTTCGAAGTGCTTTCTTTTAGCACAAAGTACGTGATTAGTTAAATAAATAATTATATAGATAACATAAATCGCTCTACAGTCGTCGACAATCGCACTATAGATGACGAGGCATCCGATAGTTCAATGTGAAAGAAAAAATTCCAACCTTTTATACGCGGTAGAGTCATGCTGCATCTATATTAGTAGTAGAGTTGTAGCACGAATGGGTCGGCTCGACCGGGGAAGGACCACGCTCTCACAGAACACCAGCTTAACACTGCTCTGTTTCGTATGGTGAGTGTAGAGAACCGGAAACCTTTTACTGGATTTTTTTATAGAATAGGTGACAAACGAGCACACAGTCCACCTGATGGTAAGTGGTTGCTGTGGCCTATAGACATCTACATCTATCTTTGTTTGCGAATTTAAATGCAGATGCGTTGTCAGCCGTGAGGACTAAGATAGAATGCCTCTTTTCCAGTAAAAGGGTCTCCGGTTCTCTACACTTACCATACGAAACACAGCAGCATTAAGCTGCTATTTTACGCTGATATTCTGTGAGAGCGTGGTCCTTCCCGGTCGAGCCGACCCATTCGTGCTACAACTATACTATTAATATTGCTGCAGCATGGCTCTACCACGTAAATAGAATAGAGACATTCCATCTTAGTCCTCACGGGTGGCAACGCATCTGCATTTTGATTCTTTATTGAGGATAGATGTAGATGCCTATGGGTCACAGCAACCACTTACCATCAGGTGGACTGTGTGCTCGTTTGTCATCCTATCCTATAAAAAAAACCTAATCTCTGTTATCACGGCTGCTATAAGTACAGGTTAAAATAAACGTAATAGAACCTGCAGTTTACTGTCGATTGGAAAGCACGGCCATAAATTATGAATGTTATTTAATTCAATTATATTTTTGTTCTTCTTCATTGCCCCATAAAGGGCCACTGCCGGACGGGAGCCTCTACCGTTGTCGAATGGACCTGCCTCATCCGTCACGCTTGGGGGATTGAAGATCGCAGTACTAACTGTCTCGTATCTTTGTCCATCACCGATCTGGCTTTTTAACGTCTGGCTTAAACAAAATAGTAATAGCACCATCTGTTAAAAGCCAAGCTAAAACTTTTTTGGAATTTCTCATTTTCTTTATAGAATAGGGGTGACAAACGAGCGCACAGTCCATCTGATGATAAGTAGATACTGTGGTCCATAGACACCTACATCTATCTTCCATTAAGGATCAAAATGTAAATTCGTTTTCACCCCTAAAGACTAAGATAAAATGCCTTGTTTCCAGTAAAAATATTCGGTTCTCTACACTGACCATAAAAAACACAGCAGCATTAAGCTACAATTTTGCGCTAGTATCTCGTAGTCGATTTTTACGACACCCACGATACTAAATGGTTTCTCCTACGCGGTCAACACCACCTCACCTGTGACCGCCGGACAGCATAATCTTCATATTTTCCGCCTCTCCCTCATTTCCTCTTTTTATGTCCAATTTTCTGTAACCATAGTTCTATCAGCTTCCAAAATTTTATTCACTAGTATAGTAAATTCACCAATATTCAAATATTTCTCGTAAACTCCAAATATCTCCTCCATTTCTCAGGAGGGCAAAACACGTGAATAGACATAATTTGCAAATAAACATCTTAGAATCATTACCAGGGAGATCGATTTTGAATATATTTACATAACATTAAAATCGCATTAAAAGATACTCAACTAATTTAACTATTATCTCGTGAGTCAGACAGAAGTTCTCACCTATGTATGAAAACGTTTGTATATATTATATTTAAATAGTCGCGATTGAAGTTAAAAGTGCCATGGTAGCTCAGGGGCTTAGCATTCGATGAAATATCATAGTACACGAGTGACTCAGGTTCGATTCCCGCCGGCAACCAATGAAATTGTTAATTATATTTTTAGTGCTGATTTACCACGTGCTCGGCGGTGAAGGAAACCTACATGTCTGGGAATTTAATAATTCGAGGACATATAAAGTCTACCAACGCAAACGGCAGCGCAACGGATATTTCCTTGCCTTAAAACTCTTTCAGAAATGAGAAGAGGCATGTGCCCAAAAGTGGAACATATATAGGCTGTAACTTTAAATGAATCTGGGCGACTGAGCTTTGCTTGGCGTTAGATAAAAAATATAATTTTGGTGTGGGATGAAACGTATCTTATCGTGGTAGAGCCATGCTGCAGCTATATTACTGGTATAGTTGTAGCACGAATGGGTCGGCTCGACCGGGGAAGGACAACGCTCTCACAGAATACCAGCGTAAAATAGCAGCTTAACGCTGTTGTGTTTAGTATGGTGAGTGTAGAGAACCGGAGACCGTTTTTACTGGAAACGAGGCATTCCATCTTAGTTCTCACGGGTGATAACGCATATGTATTTTGATTCGCAAACGAAGATAGATGTAGATGTCTATGGGCCACAGCAACCACTTACCATCAGATGGACTGTGTGCGCGATTCACCTCACGTGACGTCACGCGACGTCACTCTTACCCTATAAAAAAATATCTAGATAATCTAAATACAAAATTTCTTCTAAATCGTTAGAGCCGATTTCAAGAAACCAATTACATCAGCTTAATTGTTAAATTGGCTGCGACAGTGTGAGAAACAAGTACGATTGCCACACGGAACGTTAATTTGTACGGCCTACCTAATTGCGATTTTAAGTGGTGATTTATAATATGCTCGACCATGAAGAAAACACCGTGAGGAAACGAAAAAGTAATTTCGGAGACATGTGAAGTTCGAAACACGAAGAAAGCCACTCTCTTCTTCTTTTGGCCCGACCCCGGATTCGAACCCGGGACCTCATGATGGCCAGTAGCGCTTACGATCACTAGAAAAACGAGGCGGTCAATTCTTCAAAATAATCTGTACAAGAACGTACTATTTTCAGTAAGATTCATTTAAGTTTAATCATTTATCTAGCTTTTTATATTTTATTATTACGATATTTAAATAATGATTTCTTATATTTACGCGAACACTACACATTGAATAAAACTACTTTTACGGATTATATCGCGTTTAATTAACTTATATTTATTAATTCCCGACGTTTCGGGTGCTTTACAGCACCCATGGTCACGGGGGACTGAGGTGATTGACGTCCCGATGTCAGAGTTAATCCGGAGTACCTTCAGCTTTTAATTATTAATTTTGGTCCGATCTACGCAGAATGAACTGTGTCTTGAACGTCGGGAATTAATAAAAATAAGTTAATTAAACGCGATATAATCCGTAAAAGTAGTTTTATTCAACGATATTTAAACTTTAAAAAATAACCCCATAATCCCTCTCGGTTTTCAATAATAAATGTCTCAGGGCTAACAATGAACAATTTCTGTTTCAATAATAAATTTCTCAGAGGTAAGGCGCGGTCAACGCCGGACTCTGATTAGGATGTCCGGGTAACTAATACTGATTTATTAACCAATTCCGATCTTGTGTGTCAACATCAATTGCGAAGTCATTATTCAAGAATGCCTTCAGACATATCCATAAACGTGGTTGCGATAGTGAAATTAAAAACGTACTAATATCGCAATGAAAACAAATTGCCAAATAAGGTATTAACGTGAGTTAATTAATAATAAAAACTAAACCCTATTGCAGAGAATACACTAGATATATTTTATATGCAAATTATATATTTTTGGAATATACTTCTTAATTTTTTTATAGAATAAGTGTGACAAACGAGCACACAGTCCACCTGATGGTAAGTGGATGCAGTGGCCCATAGACATCTACATTAATCCTCAATTAAAAATCAAAATTCAGATGCGTTGTCCTGAGGGCCAAGATGGAATACCTCGTTTCTAGTAAAAAGAGTCTCCGGTTCTCGACACTCACCATACAAAACACAGCAGCATTAAGCTGCTATTTTACCCCGGTCGAGACGACGCACATGCTACAACCATAATATAGCTACAGCGTGGCTCTACTATGTATGGTCTAATATCTTACATGTGACCACACATCGCCGTGTAGTGGCACCGTAAAAAAAATTCACTACCCCATATAATCCCGTAGGTGTCGGAAGAACTTGAGGACAGAAGGAGATGAAACAAGAGATAGGCAGCAGCATATTTCTTATAACAACTCAAAATAATGAAAACTGCTGTTTCCAGCCCATCAGCCAAGCGTGGCAACTACAGGACATATCCCCCTAAGAGGCAATCTATTGGGGAATACTGCGTTTAGAAGTGGACTTTCGAGTGATTGTATTGAATGAATAAATTTAAGCATACAAGAAATATTTTCCTCGACATAAAACGATCATAAAATTTTTATTAAATTTTATTTGCAAATTATATGATTTTAATACCAATGCATTGGTCGGGAATAAGAGTATTGTCAAAGACCCTGCTTTACTGATGCGCGGATCAATAAGATGATCTTGATTATCAATAATTATATTAATTACAATATTTTTTTTAAATGTAGAAATAATAAATGAATTATAGTTAATATTAAAATAATAAATGGAAATAAAAAGTGAAATGAATAAAAACGAGTTCACGTAATAAAACCACATACAATTTGCAAATTTATTTAAATTTAATTTCATTTTTATAGTCGAATTTTTTGATGTAAAGTTATTTCTATGCATTTGAATACTGACTCTGATAACGCACTTAACGGGAACCACAGTATAAATAAATGTAAATACTTCATTAAAACCTTATCTCCTGTTTTTCCATCCTCATGGGTGGATTTTTCGGAAATTTTATATAGGACCACCCCTGAAGTATAACTTATTTAGTTCTGGAACTAAAAATGCAGTCGAATTGCGACTTTGCGACCTTTTTTTAAAGTCAGCTTAAAATAGTCACAATTAACACAAGTAGATTAAGACTTTCACTTACACGTTCAATAGGCTATTTGACTAATTTTGGTAAACCATTTTAAATGATTCTTTATTACATAATAAGCACACTACATTGATATTTCCGGGAGATCTACTGTATTAACAATAAAAATCGAAATTAAAGTTTAAATTTCCAAAACCGCGCCAAGAACGCTGATTCTGTAATGGCGCTGGTCATGTGACATGTGTGACATTACATTACACACATGTAAACAAGTGAATAACCGTAATAAAGCAGTGCAGCTGAAGTGAATTTTATCATTTTCTTCAAATTTATTCGATAAAAATGGTGTGTAGTGACACAATTACGACTATATGTAGTCCACAGAAACTGTTTGTTTCTGTTCCAACGAATCCTAAAAGACGAAAAATGTGGTTACAATTAGCTCGAAGAGACCCAAAAGCATTTTCATCATTCATCATTACAGCCCTTCACAAGTCCACTGCTGAACATAGGCCTCCCCACGGAATGCCACAAAGCACGGTCCCGAGCCACCTGCATCCATTGACTTCCTGCATGTCTTACCAGGTCGTCACTCCATCAAGTAGGGGACGCCCACACTTCGCCTGCCGGTACGAGGCTGCCACTCGAGAACCTTTCTTCCCCAACGGTTGTCGGTTCTTCGAGCTATATGGTCGGCCCATTGCCACTTCAGCTTACTAATCCTTTGGGCTATGTTGGTTACTCTGGTTCTACTGGGTATCCTCATTTCTAAGTTTATCACGCAGAGAAACCCCGAGCATAGCCCTCTCCATAGCTCGCTGAGCGACCTTGAGCTCTCATACGGCCAGTAGTGAAGGACCACGTCTCAGTTCCATATGTCATCACTGCCAACACGCACTGGTTGTACAATTTAGTTTTGAGGTTTTGAGGTATGCCTGACGAGAAAATGGGTCGTAATCTCCGAACGCTGCCCAGCCGAATTGAATCCGTCGATTGACTTCTCGGTCGAAGTTGGACTTACCTAGTCGGACTATTTGTCCCAGGTAAACATATTGGTCAACAACTTCGAGCTTAGTGCTCCAACAACTACCGGCATAGGTGTGACATGGACATTAGACATGATTTTGTTTTGTACATGTTCATCTTGAGACCTATCCGTTGGGAGACACTATTGAGGTCATTGAGCATAGTGCTTAGGTCCTCCAGCTATTCTGCCATAAGGACTATATCGTCGGCAAATCGAAGGTAAGTGATGTACTCGCCATTGACGTTAATACCGTATGCTTTTCAGTCCAGTAGCTTGAAAACGTCTTCCAATGCAACGGTGAAGAGTTTCGGGATATTACGTCACCTGTCTTACACCTCTCTGCAGTTGGATAGGTTTCGTACTCTGGTTCTGTACTCGGATAGCCATCGTAGCCCTACTGTACAAACACTTCAGCACCTCGATATACCGACAGTCCACGGCACCGCTGAAGGACTGCAGCACCGCCAAATTTCGACGGAATCAAGGGCTTTCTCATAGTCCATATAAGCCAGACATAGTGGCAAATTGTACCTTCGGACTTCTGTACAATTTTCCGAAGGGTATGTATGGTCTATGGTGCTAAAGCCTTTCGAAACCGGCTTGTTCGGGAGGCTGGAAGTCGTCAAGTCTGCATTCGAGACGATTCGTAATGACTCGAAAACAGCACGTAGACGCGGCTCAGAAGGAAATCGGTCTGTAGTTCTTCAAGAGAGCGTTGTCGCCTTTCTTAAAGAATAAGACTACGCACTTCTGCTCCACGCCTCCGGTGTAGTGCCACCATGGAGGAGGAAATTAAAGAGCTTCTGAAGGACTTCAAGTACCAGTTTTCCACCCGCTTTCAGAAGCTCCGCTGTAATTCCATCCTCGCCTGGGGCCCTCCCGTTTGTAAGGTGCTGGAGAGCCATTTTAATCTCGCTCAGACTGACGTCCGGAATATCATCGAAATAGTGTCAGATAAGACTTGCTCTTGGATCGTTACTCACACTTGCATGTGACTCCAACGATGATGTGTACAGCTGCCCATAGAACCTCTCAATCTCACTCAAAATCTCAGGTGTCCCGGAAACGACGCTGCCACACTCGGTCTTCAGCTTCGACAGTTGGCTCTTTCTGGCAGACAGATCTCTAGCAAAGACTTTGGAGCCCTGGTTCCGCTCGATCGCTTCTTCAATACGAGCAGTATTAAAGTTGCGTAAGTCCCGCCGCATACATTTGGAGATCTGTCTGTTCAGTTGCCTGTATGCTATCAAATCTACTGAAGACTGCAGCTTCATTTCCCGTCTAACAGCCATGAGATTAAGAGTGTGATTGGAGAGTTTTTGTGTTCTTCTGCGGCGGGTCTTACAAAACTTAGCTCCGACCGCATGGACAGTTTCCACGAGTTTGTCATTCATATCGTCCACTGCATTGCAATCTTCTAGGCACTGAAAACAGTTTTGTAACTCGAGCGGAAAGGTTTCGGGACTTTAGACTTAGCACGAGGGGACGGAGCGTTGACTTCATTAGACGACACCTCTCCGACTTAACGTTTAAGTTCAGTGTGCCTCTCACCATTCGGTGATCGCTACCAGTTTTCACCCTCGCGATCACTGAGACATCACTGAACAGTTGGCGTCTAGTCGTCATAATGAAGTTAATCTCATTTTTGTCGAACCGTCGGGGCTCGACCAGGTCCACTTCCTGTGGAGCCGCTTCTGGAAGAAAGAGTTCATCATAAAGTCCTCTTTCTCCATGAAGTCGGCCAGCTGCTGGCCTCTTGGGTTCCGTTGCTCTAATCCAATTTCCGTACTTTCAGCTCACCGTTCTCTCTTGTGCCTAGCTCTGCGTTGAAGTCTCCCATTAACACCGTATAGTGGGTTTTGGAGGAATGCATGGCTCTAGAAATATCCTCATACATTTCCTCCACCTCCTCATCGAGATGTGCCAAGGTTGGTGCGTAAACCTGTATGAACTTCAAGGAATACGGTTTGGTGATTCTGATTATAAGATACGCAACCCTCGTCGACACATTCACAATCTTTACTACGTTGTTAACGAGAGACTTGTGGACGATAAATCCGACACCTCCTTGGGACAGATGGTCGCCCTCCCGGTGATAGAACAAGTTGCGGATTCGAGGATTACCGTGTCCTCCCCTCTCTTCGGACCTCGGATAATCCTATAATATTCCAGCGCAACTTGTCTATCTCTTCTTCCAGCTCCGGGATCTTCCCGTCAGTCCTCAGAGTGCGTGCGTTATAAGTTGCCAGGTCGAGTCGTCGTGGTGGCAACCGAACCTCCACTGAGATTCTTAGCACCCCTGCCCCGCCGTTACCATGGTCGCCACCGTAGCCAGGAATAGCGGGGCCGCCGGGGACTGGGGCCGTCTCTTCGTAACTTTCTTCATTGGGGTATATTGCCGTAGTTGCCACACTTGGCGAGCGGGTTGGCAACCGCAGTTTTTATTGTTATTTGCTGTTATCAGAAAGATGCTGCTGCCCATCTTCTGCCTCAATTTCCTTTGTCGCCTCTTACGACACCCACGGAAGATATGGGGTAGTGGGTATTCTAACCCGCCACTACACGGGGCATAAGGAGCATTTTAGTATGCCAATGTTTTTGTGTGTGAAGATCACTTTAATGTAAGTAATATTTAACTTTATATATACTAGATACTAGCTAATATTGGTTTTATGTAAAGTAATTACATCTTTAATACCTAACCTCTTAATATGGCTTAATCTTACAGCATAAGTTGTAAGAATCCTTTCAACCAAACCCTACAGAGTTCCCTGTAGGATTTCAAATGTTTTCTGTTATGTTGTTTAGTTATCTTTATAGTTTTATTTAATTTTAAATTTACAAGATATTTCTAAGCACATCAACATAACCTAAAATGAGATTTTACAAAACTTCTGAATGATGATCATACGTAAAGGTATGTAAAGAAATAATTCTATGTGGTGCCTACACTGCTGTTTTCATTCTTATGGAATTATTATTATTCTCAGGAATTACACGCTTTAATTCCTCCTCTCCTTTCCACCACCGGACGACCAGGCGGTCGGCGGGTCTTCACCTTTGTTGTCGATATTCCACGCATTAGAACCAAACGATTTGCTTCTACTTTTGTAAAGCGTACAGCAAAGGAGTGGAATAATTTGTAGGCGTCTATTTTTCCGTCCGAATACAATCTGGGAGTCTTCAAGGCAAGAGTGTATAGGCTTTTGTTACGCTAAGATAGTGCGATTTACCATCTAAGGCTGCATCACCACTTACCACCAGGGCATTGTGGTCAAGCACTGGCTTATAATTTAAAAAAATAGAGGTCAATATAATTACAGGCTGTGAGGCATTCCATCTTAGTCCCCAGAGATGACAACGCAATTCTAGCTTCTTTGTTTGAAGTTGGATGCAAATTTCGTGGGCTGCAGGTGTCACTTACTACGAGTATCATACTGTAAGTTCATTTGTCACTTCAGTTTCACAAAAAAAAACTACCAATAGTACTCAAAAGCTATTATCAAATTCAAAGTCAGATAGTCAAATGTTTATGATGCGAATTTTATTTTAGCCCTTATAACACGCTTTGTTTATATTAGCTTGGCCTGTATGTATGTATTGATGTACGTATGTATGTATGAATGTAACTTATTATTTTGTGACCCACTTCCAAACGTCTAAATAATCTGAAATTTTCCAGACGTACTAAGAACCGATGAAATTACAATAATTTCATGACGTAGTGTTTTCACCGAGATCATCACAGCTCAGCTTATGATCAAAGCGTGTAGTTTGTGTTTTTTTTAAATATAAATAATAAGGGTGACAAACGAGCACACAGTCGACCCGATGGTAAGTGGTTGCTGTGGTCCACAGACATCTATATCTATCCTCGATATGAATCAAAATGCAGATGCGTTTTCACCCGTGAGGACTAAGATAGAATGCCTCATTTCCAGTAAAAAGGGTCTCCGGTTCTCTACAGTCACCATACGAAACACAGCAGCATTAATCTGCTATTTTACCCCGGTCGAGACGACGCACGTGCTACAACCATAATATAGCTACAGCGCGGCTCTACTATGTATGGTCTATAGTCATCTTACATGTGACCACACATCGCCGTGTAATGGCACCGTAAAAAAATTCACTACCCCATATAATCCCGTAGGTGTCGGAAGAACTTGAGGACGGAAGGAGATGAAACAAGAGATAGGCAGCAGCATATTTCTCATAACAACTCAAAATAATTAAAACTGCTGTTTCCAGCCCATCAGCCAAGCGTGGCAACTACAGGACATATCCCCCTAAGAGGCAATCTATTGGGGAATACTGCGTTTAGAAGTGGACTTTCGAGTGATTGTATCGAATGAATAAATTTAAGCATACAAGAAATATTTTCCTCGACATAAAAATCGATCATAAAAAATTGAATAAAACTACTTTTACGGAATATATCGCGTTTAATTAACTTATTTTTATTTTTTATTAATTCCCGACGTTTCGGGTGCTTTAAAATAAAAATAATTTAATTGAACGCGATATAATCCGTAAAAGTAGTTTTATTCAATGGTAGTGTTCGCGTAAATATAAGAAATCATTACGATCATAAAAAAAATTAAATTTAAATAAATTTTTATTTGCAAATTATATGTGCATTGGTCGAGAATAAGAGTATTGTCAAAGACCCCGCTTTACTGGTGCGCGGATCAGTAAGTTGATCTTGATTATCAATAATTATATTAATCAAAATATCTTTTTTTAAATGTAGAAATAATAAATGAATTATAGTTAATATTAAAATAATAAATGGAAATAAAAAGTGAAATGAATAAAAACGAGTTCACGTAATAAAACCACATACAATTTGCAAATTTATTTAAATTTAATTTCATTTTTATAGTCGAATTTTTTGATGTAAAGTTATTTCTATGCATTTGAATACTGATTCTGATAACGCACTAATGGGAACCACAGTTTAAATAAATTTAAATACTTCATTAAAACCATTATCTCCTGTTTTTCCATCCTCATGGGTGGATTTTTCAGAAATTTTATATAGGACCACCCTGAAGTATAACTTATCTAGTTCTGGAATTAAAAATGCAGTCGAATTGTGAACCTCCTCCTTTTTTTAAAATCAGCTTAAAATGGTCACAATTAACACAAGTAGATTAGGACTTTCACTTATACGTTCAATAGGCTATTTGACTAATTTTGGAAAACCATTTTAAATGATTCTTTATTACATAATAAGCACACTACATTGATATTTCCAGGAGATCTACTGTATTTACAATAAAAATCAAAATTAAAGTTTAAATTTCCAAAACCGCGTCAAGAACGCTGATTCTGTAATGGCGCTGGTCATGTGACATGTGTGACATCACACATGTAAACAAGTCAATAACCGTAATAAAACAGTGCAGCTGAAGTGAATTTTATAATTTTTCTTCAAATTTATTCGATAAAATGGTGTATAAATGGTGTGTAGTGACACAATGTACTAATACGACTATATGTAGTCCACAGAAACTGTTTGTTTCTGTTCCAACGAATCCCAAAAGACGAAAAATGTGGTTACAATTAGCTCGAAGAGACCCAAAGAGCATTTTAGCTCATACCAATGTTTTTATGTGTGAAGATCACTTTAATGTAAGTAATATTTAACTTTATATATACTAGATAGTAGCTAAATATCGATTTTTATGTAAAGTAATTACATCTTTAATACCTAACCTCTTAATATGGCTTAATCTTACAGCATAAGTTGTAAGAATCCTTTTCAACCCAACCCTACAGTGTTCCCTGTAGGGTTTCAAATGTTTTCTGTTACGTTGTTTAGTTATCTTTATAGTTTTATTTAATTTTTAAATTTACAAGATATTTCTAAGTACATCAACATAACCTAAAATGAGATTTTACAAAACTTCTGAATGATGATCATACGTAAAGGTATGTAAGTAAATAATTCCTACGTGGTACTTACACTGCTGTTTTCACATTCTTATGTTCCGCACCATAGTAATCAGCGTTATTCTTAAAGAAATCTGCAACCATAAATCCACCTATCTAACGTAGGTTGCTGTTATCGGTTCGCACAAAATTTTACTCCATTTTGATATTCCAAACGAATATCTATGCCGCTAGTTATAAGATTTATCAAAAAACTGTTTCAGAAATAGCCCAAAGGTCGAATATAGCACCCAAAAACATAGAACGCGAACTACAATCAGTCAAGGCAGCTATGTTTACTCGTGTGTGACGTCACTAGAATTGCAACCAATCACAGGGCGTTCCCGCCACAGATTAAATTTCAAAAATTATTATGTTTTATTTTCGTTTATTTTGCATAAAATATACATATTTTAGTTTAAAATAAAGTGAAATATATTTTTACGCTATTATCTGATAGGATTACCACAATTTTTAGTATATTTTTAAAGTTGTCAAATAGCCTATCGCAACTTGCACGTATTTACACAACACTAATACAAATGCTAATGTAATAAAGATGAGGTAATTAACCATTAAGTCAAACATCGGTGCGCCATCGCAAAGTCTAGTCTAGTCTTTCTCCAGATGATGCTTCGTTTAGAGATTAAACACGTATAGTATTGTTGACGGTGGGATTTACTTTTTTAACTATTATAGGCAAATGCTTGACTACTATCCCACCTGATGGTAAGGGGTGATGCAGCTGAAGATGATAAAGCGTACTAACTTAGCTTAACAAAAGCGTATTCACTCTTGCCTTGAAGACACCCACATTATAATCGCATGGAAAAACAGATGCTGGCAAATTATTCCACTCCCTTGCTGTACGCATTATGAGCGACGAAGCAAACCGTTTGGTAATATTTTATAATAGAAGTAAATGTGGTGTTAGTTTAGTGGTACAGGTGGGCCACGATTTTTGAGGGAGAGAAGTGCTCTTCAAACTACGTAATACTCGTCATTTTATTTTCGCTCGCGAATCTCAGTAAACCGATATTCTCTTCTTTATTATTATGAATTTCCACAAAACATATTTTCTAGTAGGTAACTAATAATATGCCTTACACAACGAAAATTATTCTAGGTAATAGGACTCTTTCTTTTCCTAGAAGTCCGTCTGGGTAGGTACCATCCTCTTACCTGTTTCTGCCACCAAATGGCAACGTTTGCACTGCTGCATTCTAGTCTGAAGGGAATAGATACGGGCTGGTGCTGCAAAATGCCACTTGGCAGCGTTGGACTCACTGGAGAGACGTGCTAAGAGGCTCATTGGTGACCTTGATTTGGTTGAAACCAATCTTGTCAGCCTCGAGTACAGGCGCACAGTAGCCAGTCTCTCGGTATTCTATAGGATGCATTTCGGTGAGTGTGCTCAGGAATTACACGCTTTAATTCCTCCCTCTCCTTTCACCACCGGACGACCAGACGGTCGCCGGGTCTTCACCCTTTGTTGTCGATATTCCACGCATTAGAACCAAACGGTTTGCTTCGACTTTTGTAATGCGTACAGCAAAGGAGTGGAATAATTTGCCGGCGTCTATCTTTCCGTCCGAATACAATCTGGGCGTCTTCAAGGCAAGAGTGAATAGGCTTTTGTTACGCTAAGATAGTGCGATTTACCATCTAAGGCTGCTTCACCACTTACCACCAGGGGGGATTGTGGTTAAGCACTGGCTTGTAATAAATAAAAAAATAAAAAATATAGAGGGTCAATATAATTACAGGCTGTGAGGCATTCCATCTTAGTCCCCAGAGATGACAACGCAATTCTAGCTTCTTTGTTTGAAGTTGGATGCAAATTTCGTGGGCTGCAGGTGTCACTTACTACGAGTATCATACTGTAAGTTCATTTGTCACTTCAGTTTCACAAAAAAAAACTACCAATAGTACTCAAAAGCTATTATCAAATTCAAAGTCAGATAGTCAAATGTTTATGATGCGAATTTTATTTTAGCCCTTATAACACGCTTTGTTTATATTAGCTTGGCCTGTATGTATGTATTGATGTACGTATGTATGTATGAATGTAACTTATTATTTTGTGACCCACTTCCAAACGTCTAAATAATCTGAAATTTTCCAGACGTACTAAGAACCGATGAAATTACAATAATTTCATGACGTAGTTTTTTTTATAGAATATGGGTGACAAACGAGCACACAGTCCACCTGATGGTAAGTGGTTGCTGTGGCCCATAGACATCTACATCTATCTTCGTTTGCGAATTTAAATGCAGATGCGTTTTCACCCGTGAAGACTAAGATAGAATGCCTCATTTCCAGTAAAAAGGGTCTCCGGTTCTCTACAGTCATCATACGAAACACAGCAGCGTTAAGCTGCTCTTTTATGCTGGTATTCTATGAGTGCGTTGTTTTGCCCAGGTCGAGCCGACCCATACCTGCTACAACGTAAAACTTTAATATTAATACATAACTCCTGCAGAAAATGTCCTAACAGGTACAAAATCGACCGCAGAAGTCAACTGGATTACAAAGTGGACGCCAAATACTATAGCCGGCTGTATAATTGCGCTGAGGAATCAAACCTCGACGAGACGACAGACCGGTCTCTGTAAACTGTATCAATGGGTCAAAACGCGTCCGGAATAGATTCTCGCCAACGCCACAACGAAGTAGTACCGCATTCTATTAAACGGTACTTGCTTGTTTCAATTCAGTATGAACGAAGTTCAATTGAAGATGAACCTTTTAGATAAAGTGCCGCTGGCACTTCTTATTTACTTTGTTGCTTTCGTATTAAATAATTATTTCCAATGATTTGCTGTTAGTATCTCAGATACAGATATGGTTGTGATTATATACTCTTTGATCTCAGATAAAACATTAATTAATATACTACAAACTACCAATCAGAACATCATGTAAAAACAGGTTGAAAATATATTCAACTTTTTTTAAACAAAGGACCAAACAACCTGATGGTAGGAAGTTACAATCCGTGGTAACCTACAGCCAACTTCAAACAAGGAAGTCTACAGACATGTTGTCATGTCAGTGGACTAAGATGGAATACCTTATACCCTATTGCTACTGCTATTTGACGGCAGAAGTAAGTAAGAGGATAATACCTGCCCAGACGGACTTATAGGCGAAAATGTCTCCTACAACCTAGTCAACTTCACCTTTGTCCGTAAAAGGTTGCCGCTTCATGTCTAGCCGTAACCTTTTACGGACCCCTCGTAATTTTTTTAAAGAATAAGGGTGACAAACGATCATACAGTACACCTGATGGTAAGTGGGTGCTGCGGCCCATAAACATTTACATCTATCCTTGATTAAGAATCGAAATGTAGATAGCCATCAGGGGTGACAACGCATCTGCATTTTTATTCTTAATCGAGGATAGATGTAGATATCTGTGGGCCACTTAACATCAGGTGTGTGCTCGTTTGTCACCCTTATTCTATAAAAAAAGCAAAAGTACATCATGTATGAGCACTGTCACCCCTTATAAAAATCCACTGATAAAATAAAGTAACAAAACAGATGACAGAACAATAAATGTGCCAGACAAATTACAAAGAACAGCGACTAAGTTGCGAAGCTTTTGGTATAGTGTTTGCTAAACCGCTTGCCATGGCATTTATGGCAATTCCTTTAATCAACAGTAAACCGTTATGAAACTAATAATAATGAAAACAATTAAAAAAAAATTTAAAAAAAACAAATAACAAAAAAAAACAAATAACAAAAAAAACAAATATGTACAAAACAAAACAAATATGTAGTCTTCTCTCAGAAGACTACAAATATGTAGTATTCTGAGAGATGACAACATATTTGTGCCATTTGCTGTAGAGACTATCGGTCCGTGGGGTCCACGTGCGGTTTTTTTATTATAGTTTTTAATATTGTATATAATAAAATATTGTATATTATGTTATGTAAATAAATGTATAACATCTTTAAACAATAAACATGTCACTTATATTATGAATATTATACTAACCAACTATCAAATATTTGGCCAATATTATCACTTTGTAAGGTATTTATTCCATCCAAATTCCAACATCAAATAAAACCACAATAAAAAAGCTACTCGTTATGTATGTACATCGCTGAAAGGCTGCAGTGCGTTAAATTTCCGAAAGAATTTCAAGCGAGCTTGTGCAAACATGGTCGTGTTTAAACCGCGTTGTTTGCAAAAATATATTTACAGTATCAAAAAATTACAAAGAAACAAATGCTAGCACTTTCGTAATACGGTTTAATCTTCATTGATTTCAGTGCAAAAGCGACTGTATTTTTTCGCATATTATTTGTCCATTTTTTTAATATTGCCACATATTAAATTCGCAGACTGACAAGCCCTTTCAAGGTAATAGGCAGTTACTAAGTGGTCAAAAATGTATAAAAAGTAACTGGTCAAGCGCGAACTGATTGCGGCTTCAGAAGCCCTCAACACTTCCGCTTAGTATCGTTTATTTTAAGATTTTTCTTAGCGACACCATTTTTTTGAACAAAGAAATCGTGAATTTTAGTACCTAGGAGATTTACGTGGTAGAGCCATGCTGCAACTATATTAATTATGTAGGTCGGCTCGACCGGGAAGGACCACGCTCTCACAGAATACCAGCGTAAAAAATAGCAGCTTAATGTTGCTGTGTTTCGTATGGTGAGTGTAGAAAACCGGAGACCTTTTTTACTGGAAAAGAGGCATTCCATCTTAGTTCTCACGGCTGACAACACATCTGCATTTTGATTCGCAAACGAGGATAGATGTGGATGTCTATGGGCCACAGCAACCACTTACCATCAGGTGGACTGTGTGCTCGCTTGTCACCCTTATCCTATAAAAGAAATTGGACACGCATTTTTAACATATTAAAAAATTAAAGGGGATACCGAATGAAATATCCATGGTCTACAGTAGCTACTTACCACCTGATCGACTATTAACTCCTTTGTCACTTTTATACTATAAAATAAACTCGCTCGGCTTGTTTAAGCAAAGTATAAACCAATAATATATTCTTTAAAAAACTTATTTAAAAAACTTAACTAAAACTTGAGACTTTGCCCAATTCAGTAGATCCCACTGATGCGACAAATATTACTTTTATATTAAATTTACATAAGTATGCCAGTTGCTTAGAAATCTATAAATACATGTTTGTAGGCAACTTAATAATAAAATACAATAAAAAAAGTAATTAAAAATGTTTAATGAGATATCGCCCTTCTCCTAAACGTTACTTAATTATTTACCATACATCGTCATGTTACCTTCTGATATTAAAAGAAATCTCTATTTACTCTTCATATTTAAATAAAGCGTCGAACTCCCACGGGCTCATTTACCTTACAGGCATTAATACTATTACTTTTCAAGTCTCGTTTAAACTTAAATAAAAATCATATCATATTCATATCTTAAGGGAATTTTGAACATTTTTTTTCATTAGGGGGTATTTTGCCATAGATATAAACGTGGTAGAGCCATGATGCAGCTATATTAGTAGTCGACTGGGAAGGACCACGCTCACAAAATACCAGCGTAAAATAGCAGCTTAATGCTGCTGTGTTTCGTATGGTGAGTGTAGAGAAACGGAGACCCTTTTTACTGGAAAAGAGGCATTCTATCTTAGTCCTCACGGCTGACAACGCATCTGCATTTAAATTCGCAAACGAAGATAGATGTAGGTGTCTATTGGCCACTGCAACCACTTACCATCAGGTGGACTATGTGCTCGTTCGTCACCTTTATTTTATATAAAAAAAAAAACATAAATATGTATTCTTTAAATGTAAAATATAAATATATTTATTAGCTTGGTAGTCTTGCCTGTGCAATACAACATTTTTTATTGCAATTTTTATGAATCTGTTTTACAAATAATGCAGCCCAGTAGCTAGGTTGAACTGAACAGCACTGCATGTATGCAAAAAAATCACAGAATACCAGCGTAAAATAGCAGCTTAACACTGCTGTGAGTGTAGAGAACCGGAGACTCTTTTTACTGGAAAAGAAGCATTCCATCTTAGTCCTCACGGGTGACAACGCATCTGCATTTTGATTCTTTATTGAAGATAGATGTAGATGTCTATGGGTCACAGCAACCACTTACCATCAGGTGGACTGTGTGCTCGTTTGTCGCCCTATCCTATAAAAAAAAAGATGCTACGCTGGTCAAGCGGGTTGGCGACCGCAGTTTTTTTGTTATTTCGAATTGTTATCAGGAAGATGCTGCTGCCCATCTCCTATTACAATTTCCATCTCTCGCCTCTTACGACAACCACCGCCACCGGAGCCGCCGGTGTAGTGGAGGTGTAAAAATATCCACTGCCTCTTCTACTACATATCTATTTTACTTATTTCAAGAAAACATGTAAGCAATATTTTCTTACATTGTCATCGATATATATGTACTACGTACTAGATTTGGCATTCCGAACATTCACTATGTTCAAATAAACTGTACTGAAATCCGTACACCTTTAGTGTCATTTAGTGTGGCTTCAATATTCATAGTGTGTGGAGGGAGCTGCGCTAATAATACGAGATTTCAAATTAAAGTTTAAGCCTGAACGTAATTAATAATTCAGTAGTCAAATAAGTAAAATTATTTGTTGTTCAAGTGAATAAATAGGTAATAATATTACAATAGAAAAAATAAATTTCTTCATTTATATGCCACGCTATCTACAATCATAGACTAAAATCTACTATCTCCCGCGCATGCGCGAAAACAGAGTAGTGCACATTTTTTGTTTGGAATAGCTTCTCTACTACGTAGTACATAGAACTCAATGTACATTGTTTTAACTCTAATTGCTAAAATTTTACATAGATAATAGGAAAGATGAAATTCATATTCTACCCATGTTTATAAAGAATTGTTAATAGAATTGTTAATAGAATTTTTATTTTAATTTAGAATTAATGAAAAGCCCAATTATAGATAATAAATAAGCAAGATAAACTTATTTTACGTAGGTTTATCGTAGAGTTTAACTTATTTTTATTGCCGACATTTCTAGTGCTTTCCAGTACCCATGATCCCCAAGTGAACCCTAATGACCCTTCAAGTAGTGTTTGCGTAAATTTATGAAGTCGCCATGTATTAAAGTAAATAAATAAAGGCAAGCAATTTTCTTTAAAAGTTTGTAAGACTACACAGAGACAAGTGTGATGCTGCGTTGGTTTTTAGACCCATACTTACACGTGTATCATGTTTTACATTGCATTCCGTAATTTAAGACCGAGGTTAATAAAACACCCGCATACTGTCTAGAACAAAGTGTTAATTGCAACAGTTTAAAGCCTTTTAAGAAACTGGTGAAGCCAGTTTTCGGTGAAATCTTCCACGCGTAAACACTAATAATTATTCGACAGTTCTCGCGCCTTATTAATCACTGCATACATTCGTAACTTATAACTGAGCTACAAAATTTATTAATCACGAATCTACCTTTCTTAACTAGTAATGATATCAAGTCACTCATAATATCATCCCGTGAG
Source organism: Parnassius orleans (assembly GCA_029286625.1). NCBI lineage: Eukaryota > Metazoa > Arthropoda > Insecta > Lepidoptera > Papilionidae > Parnassius > Parnassius orleans. The sequence goes on along the minus strand of JAGSMP010000090.1, from coordinate 4,305,952 downwards.
AGTCGTGACAGGCGACATAGAAAATCTGAAACAGGAGATGGGCATCTTCTAAGTAACAATTGAAAATAATATAAAACGCCTACCAGACGTGACGACTATGATAACATCAGAGGAAGGCCTATGTTCAAAAATGGACTTTTGAAAGGTGGAAAATGAATCGATAGATACCGGTAACACAGGACCGTGATTTGTGGTGTTCCTTAAGGGAAGCCTATTTTCAACAGTGTACTTGTAATGGGCTATAATGATGATGTTGATGATAATAATGGTAGACCTTGGCGGCCACTTTACACTTCCTTTACAGGCTGCGACACGAGAACCTTTCTTTCCCCGCGTTTTTCGATTCTTCGATGATCTGTTAAGCTGAAGTGGCAACGGCTGTTTCCATTGGTTGCTGTTATAAACATCTACATCGTCGATTAATAATCAAAATGTAGATGCGTTGTCATTCCTAAGGACTATGATGGAATACTAATGTTACCAGTAACAAGAGTCTCCGGTTCTCAACTCTCGCTTACAAAACACAGTATTCTGTGAGAGCGTGGTACTGCGCGGGCGAGCCGCCCCATTAGTGCTTCAACCATAATATAGCTGCAGCGTGGCTCTACCACGGTGTTCCTCACGCTATTTTACACAAGGAAACTGCCCCTCTGACGAGCAGAGTACCAGACAGTCCCATTACCATCATGAGAATTGTCGCGGAGAGCTATGACTCTCTTATCTCAAAGAATTTTCAAAGAGTGATCCCTTGTCACTGTTAGCGATATGGTTTTGTTTATAATAATAATACTTATTATTATTAGTTGAATCATGATATCGTTTGGAGTTTATGGCCTGGTATCTAGACCTTTAGGCCAAGTCTTGAGTATTTTTATTCGGTTTATTATAATTTCCCTAACTGCTTCACAATATGTTGATGCGTCACATTATGCAGCCCTTGGGAGATTTTGAC